>MKGJ01000252.1:0-32494 GCA_002018255.1 Bretziella fagacearum | reverse complement strand
TTTTTTTTTTTTTTTTTTTTTTTTCCTCTTATTTTCCAGATGAATCTTTTAAAGGGTATAAAAAGACCACAACAGACACACTAGACATCACCTAGGAATTCACGCAATAGTCCATGGACAATTCGTAACAACTGCTTTCCCGGGATTCCGTTTATTCCATCCACCAAGAAAAGATGGCGAGCATGATCCTAGTTTCTTCTATTAGCTGGTGAGGATCACGATGAGTGACACAGACCCTAAGACTGTCGATGTTCATACTACCTAGGGTTTATCGATCGACGCTTGCAGGGGATGATCAACAGGAGAGGACATATACACTGGCGTATCAAACAGAGCCCGTGGTTTCCGGGCGTGCAGGCTTTTTTCGTCCATTTCTTTTATGAGATTAGATGTTGGGCTTAGTTATATTAGGGCGGCGGAAAGAAAAGGAATGGAATATATATTGAAGCGGTTCTACGGGAGGCTTCTGCTTCTAGTGGGTGGAGTATAGAGGCTAATAGTAATGTGTAAATTTGGTCCGGGATTGTATGGTATTATCTAGGAAGTGTATAGGTTTTATTATTATATTATTATTTCTGTTTTAGGATTTTGAATAGCATGCATTTTTGGTGTTATTCTACTGCATGTCACCTTACTAACATTAACGTACAAATATATTGGTATTTATACAAGTACCTACATATAATGCACATATCTACATATGTACATATCTAACTCTACCAATTCCATTCTTCATCCCCGCGATTCAATAATCTACCTGAACCTATCCTTTACTAACAGCATTAACTCCCCGTCTCACCACCCCCTACGAACTTGTGTGGCCACAGCCGCCCATGACCGAGGTCAGGTAACAAAGAGAGACAACTGGTCTGCGCTTGTGATGTGTTTTAATAGTTAAAACACACATACCTCGAGTTTAGCTGCTTTTTCTTTTTTCTTTTTCTCTGATCTCTGGTGACTGAATCCTAGGGGCGATCATGGGTAGGAAAAGCTCAGGGGAGAAATGGCAAAATAGGGAAGATGGTGAGATTAACGAATGCAAGATACAAAATAAAAGAATTGCTAAATTATTAAATTGAAAATCCTCAATACACAGTATATTCCATCTCGACACTTCCCACAGTCTACCGACGATCCCGATGCCCAGTGCGTTACGGGTTCGGGGCGAGAAGAGAAGAAGAAAAGATTGCCGTACTGGCTAGTTTCAGAGGGAGAGATAAACTGGTTCAATTCGGGGAATAGTGGTGTTGAAGGATACATAAGTGCCTATGTGCATCTGCTGTCTCGTCCATGTACTCATACCCGGGCATGTAAACAAGTCTGTTGAAGCTTCCTGTTGTGGGTGATTGGGTCCGGAACCACCCCACTAGGACTCCGACGCAGCAGGATTTGAAGATAACGAGTAGAGGTTTGTTGTTAGTAGATCATGTTAAATTTCGCAATACTTTCTTGGGTATTACCAGTTGGATAAAGGAGTTCATCCTCGCTATGAGTCTGGGTGTTGTCAACTCAACGTTCTGCCATGTGTTACCCTTCAATAGTGTAAAGAGCCTAAATACAACACTTGCCATTGCATGTGAACAACGTGATCATTATAACTAAATAAAGAGAAATCGGTTGATTCATGACATGGCATTGTATTCTAGATGTGCCTTGATAGTGTCAAAGCGAAAACAACCTGTAGCTTGTCTAGTCAAGTCGACAATCAGCGTTACATACGATACTGCTATCATGCATTATGGTCTAAGATGCAAACCTGTATGAAGGCTACGTGTCTTTCTATAATAACATTCTGAGATGCAACATGGTCAATATCATCTGGTTTACTGCTCACTCACTCTGGGAGAAACACTGACAACAGTACTGTCAGAGAGAGTAAACAAGCCATCGTGATTGCCATCCATCTCTAGCTTTCATATCCCTTGATACAAATTTTTTTTTTTAATCTTGTGATAAGTATCAGCTTCATGACTTGTAATGCAATAGGGAGACATAGAACTCTACCACACACACACACACACACACACACACACACACACACTTCGATTGTCCTTGATATAGGGAAATATCTTTTATCATGTTCTCAGGAGCCTGATGATTACCTTGTTTGATGACTGGCTTGGCGAAGTGGCGAATGTAATATTTCACCTCGCGCAACTTGGAAGTTGCTCTTGGGTTGGATGTCTGCCACTTGTGCATCATCTCAAGTTTCATAACTAACATTGCAATAAACATATAAGGAGGAATAGATGTTGACGTTATCGATTCTCGGGTTAGCAAGATACAATCCGAAATAGGTGCAGATGATGATGATATTCAGTCTAGGCCTAGGATAAATAGGTCACTGTGAATTTGGCCATCCTAAATGTTATCTCTAAAAAGTTCCTATCCAAATTGTGACTTGACTCGCTCCCTCATTATACTATCTTTGAATGGGACAAGCCATAGTCAAAAGAATAATAACGTCATGTGTAACAAAATTACGTCGTCAGTCACAAGAAGATTGCCATCACGCAGTGTATATCTGAAGGCCTTGGATTACCAGGGCTGACTTGAAGATATGACAGGTAGTAGATGAAATGGTCCTTAGATTTGTCACACTGGTTGGTATGTATTGTACAATAAACTAGAAGGGTCTACAAAGCGAACTTTTGGTTCCAAATCCCATGTTGCTTGAGGTGTATCGTGACATGTAAAGCAATATTTCAAAACCTAGGTTGTGGCGTCATGAGCAATATATAGCTTGTCTCACTCTCATTAAAGTATTTTTTATAAGATTTCAAAGTGTCTGGTAATTTAGCATCAAGAAAACAATCAAAGTATCGGTTTCTATTATGAGGACACTGTAATCAATATACAGTACACACAAATGCTCATAAATCCCGTGTAACCTAGCCTTGTCTAGGGTTAATATACTACATTAACCCTATAAATAAATATGAATACGAGGAGATTGGCAATACGAAAACGATGACGGTAAAATATCTATGAACCCTTGGATAATTTCGTATTTGTAACTAGCCAAGATTTGAATGGAAGAAGATCTCGATCCGCATATACCTATGTACTTGGAAGTACATAGATACGTCTACTAAGCCGGACTCAACATACAGCAATAAAATATCTCCTTGTTGTAAATTGTATGTGCCATTGTACAGTACATCCGGCATATTGATTCCGAGGTGACATGACACTAAGATGGGAAGTAGATTTGCCTTTAAGAAAACATTAGGCTCGCCTGCAGATATCACATACATGCACTGTGAGTAAATGGTAAATGAGAATGTCGACGAGAGGTCCAAAGGCGCTGCGCCCGCGGGATGATGATGACATGTCTTGCAGTCGTGGACCAATAAAAGACCATGTGCGATGTGGCGAAGGGTTTGACGCACGAGATGGGCCTTTGAAATTGTTATTGGTATCAGAAACATTCACGGCATGACCGGATCATTGAAGAGTAATCACTTGGTCATCAATGTACTGTACCTAGATATTGTATTTGCATTTGTACGTACGTACATTCCAAGTACCTACTTAAGTATATGTCAGTAACACTGTATCGATTTTGCGGTATATGACCACAAGTACGTACGTATAATTTTTTTTTTTTCCGGCTGGTCGTCCGATTTTAATCATCAACATTGTCGCACCTGGCCTTGGCAAATGATTAATCTTTTTTTTTCTCTTTTTTTCTTTTTCTTTTTTCCTTTGCATATATGTGCATTTTACTTTTGAAACACGACCGCAGACAGGACAAGTCAGCCTTGGCCTTGAGGCCAAATTGGACGGGGGGACAAGAAGAGGAGAGGTGGNGGGGGCGCCTTTTATTTATATTTATTTTGTTGTTCATTCTGGATTTTTGGTTAGGAATGACAATGTTGTCGATCTTCAAAATGGAAACAATATTATTATCTTAAAGAAAAAAAAATCCCTTTTCAAACTCTTTATTATAAGCAAATTCCGGTTTAATGACGTTCCGGGCCTTTCTCTTGCAAGGTGAGGTAATCAAATGTAGAAGGACCCTGTCGGAGAATCTGCGGCAAATTCAAAGTCAAAAAAAAAAAAAACACACACATTTTGGCCCCAACAACCTTGAGGGAATTGGGCAATTATTATCGTGATATTGTTTCATTTGAGGCTTTTACTCTGTCCATGTAGTCATAATAGGCGGATGCGCAGGATCAAGCTCATTGCAGTGACGCCACCCAAGCAATAAATTAGTAGTCATGGCATTCCAGTGGTTCCAAATGAATGAGCCCATCTCCCCCCTTGAGATTGAATAAATAAACTGGCCCGCCTTATCCTTCAAGACTTTTTAGTGGAACAATATGCCCTTGCATTGCTCTGGGATACCAAAAATGTCTTTGCGCCCTTTGGTGGACCGGGCTGGCCTCAGCTTTAGATTTGCCGGAAAGCCGTCGAGGGGACTGGCTGCTTAGTCGGAGAGCTCTTTGATTGTACGTCACCTTGATAACGATGCCCTGAACCTGACCCTAAGTCATTGGACGCTTTGTTTCCTAAGCGGTAATGTTCATTATGGATAATAGGCCTGGTCGGTGTGTGTACCTACCTACCTGTGTGGCCGGGTCAGACATTCCCCTAGCCCATGCATCTATCTGGCTTTGACAAGTTGAGATGATCACCAAAGGGCACCCGTGTGCATAATGTCTTGGGGTGGCGGATGATGCGCCTTTTGTCCGTTTTCATTTGACGTTTGTTCTTCTTCACCGACTTCCTTTACCAAGTAATCAACTGTATGGTTCAGCGAGCCCCCCTCACTGATGCCGCTAGCCACGGAACCACGACATGCATATCCATAACAGCCAGCCAGCCAGCCCAATATATGTCGGCTTCCCTTTCTGCGCTTGTCTTGATTTGTACTTTTTGCCCTGTCAAAGTTCTCCTTATCCCTTGTCTCAAAACTGCTCCCTCCTCCCCCCCCCCTTACCTGGAAGAAGCTTGCTGTAAAGTGGTCAACTTCATGACGGATGTTGTCGATGGGAATGGGACACAACTCCCCCCCTTGGCCAAGCAGTAGGCCATCCCGTCATAGGCAATCCTGGAAGATTCAAGCTCCCTGGGAAGAAGGAGAAGGAGGAATGGATGTAGCTTGATTAGGATGGAATAAGATTGATCGCTACACCGCTTCGATAGCCGCATCCATATGCGAAGAGACTTGACTGTGATTGACGATGACGACTTTTAGCGAAAAAAAAAAAAAAAGAAAACAAATGATTACAGCTGTGTTGATTTGACTGACAACTGTTGGCTATTCTGGTTTTTAGAAAACAACACTGTAGTTACAAGGTAGGTACAGTACCTACATGGTTACAAGGCTATCACTTTTTTTTTTTTTTTTAGTATGCATCATTATTACAGCCTTGTCTTGCCCTTTGGAATCGCCTAGCCTCTTTCCAACCTATCCAGCGAAATTTTTTTCTTTTCTTCAAATCATTCCTCATGGTTTCTAGATCTGAATGTGGCAGGCTTCTAAACAGCTGTATAACCAAATGATTTTCTGAATTATCGACCGCTAAAAGTTAGCATACAGGGGAAGCGTTGTTGATTGTTTTGACTTGTCTTGGGTGAGACTAGACCCCTCCCCCCCTTCTCCCCTGTTATAAAGAAGTGCCCAAAGGACAAGTGAAGACAAAAGAAAAAGCATAGGTCAAAGAATAACGCTCGAAAGAGGCAACCTCCTTGTATTGAATCATCGTCTCGTAGAATCAAACCTGAGAATCCCGTGTCATGTCAAAATAATGATATGAGGTGAACTATGAATTGGCAGATGACCTTGTTGTTTCTAGTTGCATCGTCACGTATTCTTTGTGCATTTTGTACGCCTCAAAGGGTCATGCCAGAGGGCGCCCAAAGGCGTAACTGAGGATTGCCAATTTTCGCTGCTTTTTGCTTTTTTTTTTTTGTTTGCCGCCCGTATCCCGAATTGTCATTTTCAAGGATGTCCCTTCGCCCTTGGCAGCTTTCTTTTTCGTTTTGGGACCGCCCGCAAGGAACCAAATTGGGCCAAAGGCTCAAGCCCAGCCGAGAGAGGATAAACCACGTATCACAGTGATGAGGACGATGCATAGGTATACAGCATTACGGCGGCAAAAGCACGGCAAAAAAAAAAAGAAGAAAAAGAGAATACAACGATCCGCTCAAGAAGAGAGCGAACCAAGGAACCAAAAAAGAAACGAAAACTACCAAAGAAAACAACCGGCTACTCCATATCGTATGTAGCGTTGTGTCTTTTTTTTTTCTTTTTTTCTCGCTTAGCCCGTCCCCCCTGTAAATTCAAAACTGCCCTTCAGTGATACCCCGTTGATAGTGACAACGGGGAAACAGAAACTCACCTATCCCGTACTGGCGACCGTCACAACTACAGGTGCTCATCAACTGAAATAAGCTATGTAAGAAATGGATGGCCAAATCGTAGCCTGAGCTTTGCCATGACCACGCCATAGCCTTGACCAACTGACTTCTACTTCTACCGTTCTCTTCTTCTTTTTTTTTTTTTTCCTTCTAGCCTATGCCGCATCCAAATTTTCCTTCTTTTCCTTCTTTCTCTTCTTCGTTATCAATCCAAAACCTTCTCCATATCCTATCATCTCCTCATTTCTTCCTTGCGTACAATATCTAGCGGCTGAGCTTCTTCAGCACATAATACACTCAAAATGGCCACCACCATGGTAAGTCTCCAACCCAAAATCTCACGAACGTAGCGAGCGAGGCGTCGAAGCGCCCGGCAGTCTATCCCATCCCGTCCCATCTTTTCCCCCAGCCCAAAAAAAAAAAAAAAAAAAAAANCCAGCCAAGCCAGCCAGAGACTACGCCCGCCAAAACGACCATCGCAACCCAACCACGACCAAAGGAGCAGCAGCAGCAAGCACCTTCCACATACAAGTACGCCTGTGTCCGCACGCAAAATTCGCAGCCTTGGCCTTGAGCCTTCTCTTTCATCTCCACACAACACGCAATCGGTCGCTCGACAACACGATATCCACTCATAGCACAGCACAGCACAGCACAGCACAACATCGCCAACCACTCATACTCTCCCCACGATAATTCTTTCAGCCTTTCTTGAGTTTTTTTTTTTCTTTTTCTCTTTTTCTTTTTCTTCTTCTGCCATAGTTGCTGTTGTGTGATTGTTGTTTCTCTTTCTCTTGGTCGACCCTCCTGTGTGGCCCTCCTTATCGACCAATAATCAATTTCCATCATCTTGTCCTGTGTCCCGCTTGCTGCCTGACGCTGAATACTCCTCGCCTGCCCTTAATCAATCACTTCAAATTACCCTTTTCCTTGGTCTTGACTAACCATGGCGCCGCCTCCGCAACAGGATCTCCGTGTTGGTAACAAATACCGTATTGGTCGCAAGATCGGTTCCGGATCGTTTGGTGATATCTACCTGGGCACCAACATCATCTCCGGTGAGGAGATTGCTATCAAGCTTGAGTCCGTCAAGGCCAAGCACCCTCAGCTCGAGTATGAGGCCCGTGTCTACAAGTCGCTTGCCGGAGGTGTCGGTATCCCCTTTGTCCGCTGGTTCGGTACGGAGTGTGACTACAACGCCATGGTCCTTGACTTGCTTGGCCCTTCGCTCGAAGATCTGTTCAACTTCTGCAACCGCAAGTTCTCTCTCAAGACTGTTCTGTTACTTGCCGACCAGCTCATTTCTCGTATCGAGTACATTCACGCCAAGTCATTCATCCACCGTGATATCAAGCCTGACAACTTCTTGATGGGCATTGGTAAGCGTGGCAACCAGGTGAACGTTATCGACTTTGGTCTGGCGAAGAAATATCGTGACCCCAAGACGCACTTCCACATTCCCTACAGAGAGAACAAGAACCTCACGGGTACTGCTCGTTATGCCTCCATTAACACGCACCTCGGTGTTGGTAAGTCCAAACAAATATAAATGAACAAAATGATGCCATCTTCTTGTAGTACAAATACCTAACATCCTTTTAGAGCAGTCTCGTCGTGATGACATGGAGTCTCTGGGATACGTCATGCTCTACTTCTGTCGTGGCTCTTTGCCTTGGCAGGGACTTAAGGCTGCCACCAAGAAGCAGAAGTATGACCGCATCATGGAGAAGAAGATGACTACCCCCACTGAAGTCCTTTGCCGTGGTTTCCCCAACGAGTTTGCTATTTACCTCAACTACACTCGCTCGCTGCGTTTCGACGACAAGCCCGACTACAGCTACCTCCGCAAGATCTTCCGCGATCTCTTTGTGCGTGAAGGTTTCCAGTACGACTACGTCTTCGACTGGACTGTCTACAAGTACCAAAAGAACGCTGCTGCTATTGCTCAGCAAACCGCTGGTGCTGACGACGATAAGCACCGTGCCGCTGGTGGGTCAGGCCAGCCTAAGCCCGGTGTCAGCTCTCGCCGTAAGCCTGATGACGGCCGCGTAGGCAACGACCGGATGTGAGTTTTACATATTTTTAACACTTGTGTTTCTTTAGCTTGAACGGAGAACGCCCAAGACACGTCACCGCACACACCGCACAATACAACAACACATACATATACAACCAAGTTAGTGGCTCATCTCCAACCTGTCTTTTTTTTTTTTTTTTCCCTCCTCCTTTTCAACTACCCTCCCTGCCCCCCCCCCCCCCCCCCATGTTTACGGATTACACAAGCTGTTTCTTTCACTTTATTTTGTCTTTTTCAAATTTGGCGACCGAACCAACGCTTTCTAGTCAATATGGCGCTGAATTTGGGACCGGGGACCGGCCCCCCCCCCTCTTTGCTTGAATTTGCCATGATCACACCCAGTTTCGAGGTCCTTGATTGAGACAGGTGGAAAGACTTTCAAGACGGGACAGCGCCTGTAACCTACACCTGGTCACAATATCGGTTCATACCCAATCACACTTCAAAGTCATTATGTCTGAATTAGGGCTGTATGCTAACCGTCATTTATTAATTATATTATAGTCGTTGAATGATTTGTGCCATCGAGACCTTGTCGACCTTTACACGACTGTACGATTGGGGCTGACATCAGCGAATGCTAACTCCCGGTTGGTACTTGTATGTGCCTGGCTGTTGTGTGTTTTTTGCTTGATGTTTTTTTTTTTCTTTGTCGTTTTTTTTTTCTTATACCATACCTCTGTGAGCGTTACCAAGGTTGACTAGCATTATCCATCTGTACCAAAAAAAATAAGCCCTTCTGGGGCGAATTATTGAGTGCGGATGGGAGTGCTTGAGCGTGCAACGAGCGGTACATACTTGGCAAGGAATGCAATATCCTTCTCGGACTGCATTCAAATAGGCATTGTTCTTCTTTCACGGCAACATGACCTTTTTCTTTCTTTTTCTTTTTTTCTCTACGACAACCGACCCACTTCGATGGAAGAATATCCTGTTATTGACCGCTTCTACACCTACGCTTCACCTTTTTCGTCACGTCGAGACGTACTCCTTTCCCTCTTCCTCTTGAACGACTAGTCATTCTGGCGACTTGAGTTTTGTTTCATGTGGAGGACATCTCTTTGCTACTTTTCATATTTCCTATTGTTTGTTTTCCTTGCAACTTGGCCTGGTTCACATGGCCTGTCTCTTTTTTATTTCATGTTACTGGGGAGTTTGTTTGAGTTTGACAGTTATGTATTTGGCTCATCTGGGAGTCTACATTGTCTGGCATGACCGTTTCACCTACCAACCGAAGGCTCGAACCAACTCTATTGATAACCAGTTTCAGAGGCAGGATGTGCTCTGGACGGCATGTCGGGTATTCGTGAATGCGTTTACGGGTACCCAAAGGCTTGCTATCTGGAGTCGAGCCGAGAAGAAATTGGGAGACGAAGATGTTAATATAGGACCCGAGTGTGGCTGGGACAAGACTTTTTTTTTTTTTTTTTGAGCATGTTCTTGTTTCCGTTGACCATTCTTGCGACTTTGAAGAGGGATAGCGGCGGATCTGTTTTTTTTTCTTTTCCTTTTTTTTTCTCTCTCTCTCTCTCTTTTTCCCTTAAACTATTTGCTTTTTTCTTTTTCTGTTGTGACTGTGCTCTTCATAATTGTTGTCTTGTTATTTTCTTCTGAAAGATGCTATGTTTCTCTGGCATGTTGTCTGATGGGGTTCCGCGGTTCTTCTGGCTTGTTGTGTTTGATTGCCCTCTATCTCTCATGTGAAGGTGGTCTTCTCGGTATAATACGGTTGGACTCGGGACAGGATGATGTGTTTTTTTTTTTTTCCTTAAACTACATTGGGAGGACTTTTGTCTGTTTGGACTAGTTTATGTTTTTGGTACCCAGGTGGAACCAAACTTGGCGAGGAATTACAGACAGAGGATCATGTTGCAATTGAAGGCGAGATACATTTGTATTGTTGATTTTTATTTTGACGGGATCGTGACGTTGGATTGTGGCTTTGTTTTTTTTTATTAGCAAGGTTGGCAGAGTGCGGGGTTGTGTGTGTGTGTGTGTGTGTGTGATGGCTGTGGAATATGCGTTTCATACATTATTGATGTGTGAATAGTGAATGTCGTGACTTGTGTGTGAGATAGATGACAAAAAATCACGTGGTGTGTGTCACGTGATTGGATTGCCCGGGATTTAATTATACGAAGAATATGAAAACGGAAGGAGGGGGAGAGAAAAGTGTTGGTTTACAAAGGCTGACTTTGACTTGGTGGTTATGACGTCACAAGGCAGAGCGGGTTGATGGGAAAGGGGTGACAAGAAAAAGTGGGAGGGAGAGGGAGAGGAAAAGAGACGGAAGGGGTTGTAGTGAAGATGATGGAGGGGGGGGATGTCGTGCATAAGCTGAGGAGAAGATATAGAGGGTTAGAAGTAAGTACTAATGTATGAGTGCATTGTTACGTCCGAGGGTTGTTGGTGAAGATGTAATAGAAATCAAAGTTGGGGGGTACAGGCAGAAGTATCTAGGTACATTGATGATTTCACATTTACCTTGAATTTCTTGGAGATTAGTGGATGGACGGAGCTGGAGGCCGAACAAAGCTGTAGCCCGGCGGCTGCTTAAATTGAACAACAAAGACCCTAACCCTGGAAACAGTCAATTGCTCTAATGTCTTGAAATTCTCTACCGTTGAGTTCTAATCTCTACAACCCAACATCTCAACATCCATCCCATCAACCCAATCAACCAAAACACCCCCCCCCGACTTATTATTATACACGACCATCTATCTATTGAAGCTTCCTTGTTCTACCCCTGCTCATCCACCTATCGTCCACTGCCCACTGCCCACTGCCCACTGCCTCGGACGACGGGGAAACCAGTGAGGGTTGTTTTAAACGGCAAGGTTGAATGGAATAAGCAGAACGGTGGATTTTGACCAAGCAAAGGGGCAAAAAGACCAAAGAAAAAAAAAGGGTGAATATACAAGGTCATCCATCATTCATCGTTGGAAAACAGGTTATATTGCGACAAAGTTCAAGCAAGGCTAGAGCCTTACTCGACGAAATCTGGGAATCTCAAATCGAATCTCCCCCCGCCGCAACTAACGACGACTCGAAGAGGAATAAATAGATGCCGCATAACATAATTTCAAATCCCGGGATTTGCGGTACGACGTCATGGCGTCTTCATCACTGGCTACATCTTCTGCCGTGCACGCAGCGGCATCTTTTGTTTCTCCTTGTCCTACCGCTGCTGCTGCTGCTACTTCGTCAGCCCACCACCATCGTGAAGACGGTAAACTATCAGACACAATGAAGTTGGATCTCTTCATGCTGACGTTCAATTGCGCCAAGGCGGCTATTGATGTTGGTGTTTTCGCGACGCATTTACATACGGCATTCGTGGAAGAGGCAACTCAGTTGCCCGAGTTGGTTGTCCTGTGAGTTTGTTTCTCTTTTTTTTTTTTTTTGTTCTCTCTCTCTGTTTTCAAATGTTTGTTCTTGTCTTTCTTGTTGTCCTGTATCTATAAAGGATTTGCATCGTATCGCATCGTATCGCATTTAAACCCCCCGCCCTGCATCACAGCCTGCTCTGCTTTCACTCGCTTCCCATAAATCACACCTCGTAACCCCTTCCTGGTACCACCCACCATCTACTATCTACCATCCACCATCCACACACATACACACATCCATCCCAACCTCGAATCTCTATGCTAACCCTTTCTCAACAGATCCCTCCAGGAAGTCGCACCTCTCGCCAACGCCTTCATTGGCGGCTCCTTCCTCGACCCATACCTTTCCCGCTTCGAAGAGGCCCTCAACCTCGCCGCCCTCAATGCCACCTCGGCACTTCTTCCTCCATACACTGCTTATGATACCTCCTCCACCGCCACCGCCACCGCCACCGCCGGCCGTCCCTATTCTCTCGTACAATCACACAATGTAGGCATGACGGCTATCCTACTGTTTGCACGTGCTCCAGCCGTACTTTCACCGGTTACAGTTGCCGAGGTCGGCTTTGGGGCCGCCGAGATGGGAAACAAGGGGGCGGTTGGCCTGAGGACTGTATTTTCGAGGGGTCATGGTTCGGATGAGGCACGGACGGAGTTGACTTTTGTGGCAACGCATTTGGCGGCTATGGAGTGGAATGTGGCGAGGCGGAATGCCAACTGGCAAAACATCATGCGGGCGTTGACTTTTGCCGACCCGGAGGCGGTGGTGAAGGAATTTGGACAAGATGCGTTACCAGAGGACGGGACGGCGCTGGGAGGGGACGAAGAAGACGGCGAAGATATCGGTCTGTTGGTTCAGAAACATCGTGACAGTCGGCAATTGTTGGACCGCCATCTTCATGATTTATCCGTCTTCAAGCCGTCGTCACACTTGTTCTTGGGTGGCGACCTCAACTACCGAATTGCAACGACTCCACCACCGCCAAATGCCGTCTTCCCGTCACATGACAGATCCTCCCCGAATTCCTTTGAGAGATTCCTCCCGCTGGATCAACTATCACAAGAACGGAAAGCCGGTCGGACACTCCACGGGATGACTGAGGCTCCTGTTCACTTCCCGCCAACGTACAAGTACAAGGTACTACCGCGCATCGTGCCGAATGGCGAACTGGAACTAGACGTCCCCGCTGTCTTTGCCCAGCACAGATATCCATCCTGGACCGACCGCATTTTGTACTTGGATACCCCAGAATGGGTCAAAGAAGCCCATAAATCCACCAATGCCGAATCCGTCCACATGGAAATCAAAAAATACTCCACCCTCCCCCTCATGCGCTCCTCTGACCACCAGGCCGTCTTCCTTCGCATCGCCGTACCCCTCGTGTCACCATCATCAATGGCACCACCCCCAGAAGCCCGCAATGACTTTTCCTCCCCCGCGGAATCGGGACTGCCCGACGAGGCCATTACGCAGTTAGCTAGGTGGCGGGAGGATCCGAGGGTTAGGTTGCCGGTTGGGATTGAACCAGAGGCGTGGCAGAGGCGAAAGGCGGGGAGGAGGAAGGAGTGGGTGGTTGGGTGGGGGAGTGCGGTGTGGAGTACGAGACAGGGTGCTTTGGTTTTGGCGACGATTTTGGCGGTTTTGGGGGCTATATGGATTGGGTGGCAGATGGTTTGGCCGTAAATGGAAGAGGAAGAGAGAGAGGACATTTATATATGGACCATGGTAATTAGGTTTTATGGGGAAATGGAAATATATCATGCATATATCAGAGTTCTCAAGTTTGGGGCAGGCCAGTCCCAAGTCTAGACTGATGCCCATGATGTCATTAATATGAGTGTATGCTGTATGAACAAACCAAGCCAACCCCCCCCTAAAAAAAAAAGAATTTGACGACGACCACACCGGAAACAAACCAAGAAAGAAAAAGAAAAAGAAAAAGAAAAGAAAATCAACCCAAATTTGCCACGGTAAAGTAAAAAAAAATAAAAGATAAAAAATAAAAAAAATAAAAAAAATAAAAAACAGAAAATGCCAACCAAACGCCTTGCTCGTCCTTTTCTACCTTTCTATTACCCAACCTAGCTCAGCCCAAATCCATTCTGTTAATCTACGACTCTACCCACCACACGCAAGCCTTGTCTAGAAATCTGCAAACTCATCCTCATACTCCTCCGCCATCTCCGCCGTATACTCGGCATGTCCCCCGTCATCTTCTGGATACACATCAAAGCACCCCGCATCCCCGGGATATCTTACCACGGGCACAATCGGCGGCGGATATTTCATAGCATAGATATCCTCCCAGACAATTCCCTTGAAGAACAAATGGCTTTTCACCCGCGCAGCCCCGCCCTCGATATTACCGAGGCGTCGGCTGCGGTCGACATTGCAAAGCTGGAGGATGATATCCCGGGCAGCCGAGGATATCCGCGGTTCATCGGGGAAACGAATGGGATCTTCGAGGATCTGCCGGTAGATTTCTAGGGGGTTTTGGTGCCAAAAGGGGGGATACCCCGCGAGGAATTCGTAGATGAGGATGCCGAGGGCCCACCAGTCGACAGCCCCAGTGTGGCCGCGGTTCTGTATGACTTCTGGCGCAAGGTACTCGGGAGTGCCGCATAGGGTGTAGGTTTCCCGGGCATACGGCGAGTAGACTTCAGGCTCGGGGGTTGTCCCGTGGAGGGCGGCATCTAGCGAGGGGTTCTCGCGACGGGCGGCGGCTTCATTTTGGGCAGTGGGACTTAGAGGGACGTTGGCGCCACTGCCGCTCATGCAGCCACCAAGACGTTTGGCGAAGCCAAAGTCGACGAGTTTGATGTGACCGCTGGCGTCTAGGAGGATGTTTTCGGGTTTGAGGTCGCGGTATGCGATGCCATCTTGGGTTTCGTGGAGGTGTTCTAGGATGAGGACTATCTCGGCGGCGTAGAAGCGGGCGGTTTGTTCATCAAAGGACTTGTAGCGACGGAGGTATGTGAAGAGTTCGCCGCCGGGGATGTAATCGAGGAGCATAAAGAGGCGATCGGCATCAGAAAAGGTGCCAAAGAGACGGGTGATGAAGGGGTGTCCGGAGACCGAGGTGAGGATGGATCGCTCGTTGCGGACATGTTCGACTTGTTTGAGGCGGATGACTAGAGGGGCGGCGTTAGTGGAGAGGTAGGAGAGACTCGGCCTAGTAGTTGGATTATAGCCAAAAAAAAAACAAAAAAAAAACAAAAAAAAGTACCTTTGGTTTTCCGGAGGATCTTGAGGGCGTAGACCTGTCCACGATTCTCGTTGGTCTCGACAGCAGGTCGCACGAGACATACACGAGCAAAGGTGCCGGTGCCGAGGGTGCGCACGAGTTGAAAGTCCTCTGTGTTGAGGGGGATCTTATACCGGCACTTTTCCTCGATGGAGTAGTTCTTCTTTAGGGGGCCATCTATGGGTTGGTGGGGTGCAGAATGGTGATTTGTAGGGAGAGTATTGTTATCTGGTGGTGGCGAGGGATGGGAAAGAGAAGATGTGTCGGCTGCGCAGGCGATGGGGCTGCATCGATTGGAGCAGGTGGGGGAGATCAAGCCGGATGAAGAGAGTGAAGACTGGTATGGAGAGGGCGTGCTAGAGGAGATGTGGGATGGCTTGGCCACATCTGTAGCCATCTTGCATTGCCAGAGCATGATGGCGCCTGTGTTGTGAGAGAGTATGTATGTCGATAGGAAGGGAGTGTTGTTGACTGAAAACAATGGTCGCGTGCCACCCCGGGTGTTTGTGTGTAAGGGTAAGCGCTTTGCGATTGAAGTATATAGGGTTTAGTGAGTTTTAGGGTTGTATTTAAAGACGGAAAGAAATTAGGTGGGTTGTGAAGAAACCGGAATAATTAGCCGGGATGACAAAGAAGATATCGGAAGAAGAAGGGAAATAAAGAAATGACGAAAAAGAAGAGGATAAATCGGAGTATCAGAATAAGAAAAAGACGCGGTTTTAGGCGATTCTATCGGCGATTTTTTATATTATTTTTTGAATGAATCAGGATTAAACAAATATCAGTCGATGATTATTTGTGTGTGTGGCCTAGTAGAAATTGCATCAGGCGATGAGGCAGGCGATCGCTGCAGCAGAAGGGCGCTCGTTGAGTTTGACGTGCAGTTGAGAAATATGCCGATCTTGGGAAATGAATAGTAAAAGCGAATGTTGGGTTCTTGGTACAATAGAAAAAAGAAACCAAAAAAGTTATAAATATATAATATTTGGAAAAAAAAAAGAATGAGATATAATTATATAAAAAAAAAAAAAAGAAAAAAGGTTCCATCTATTACTCTATCGGAAGGGGGAAAAAAAAGGTTACGGTTTTTCCCGGGAGAGACACGAACAAAGAAGGTACGATGATAGTGTTCAAGGGAAGGAGGTCGGTCCCTGGGTCAATCAAACTTTCCCTTTTAGAAAAAAACTACAACTACCGTTTTTAAAAATCCGCTGACATAATCAAGTGATGTTAAAGGAAGGAGAGAGGGAGAAGAGAAAAAGAAAAAGAAAAAAGAAGCGGCTACCCTTGGCGCTGGCTTTTGTTTCCACGGTTCCTTTTTGATTGTTTGGGGTTTTTGTACAAGAAGCAATGTGTGTGTGTGTGTGTGTGTGTGTAGGTGTAGGTGTGTGTGTGTGTGTAGGTGTAGGTACGTTTGCTATCTTGAGTTTGAGCCAAGATATATACCTTTTATACACAAATGGAAAAACACACACACACACACACACACACACACACACACACAGATGGACACGGACAGAGAGGAAAGGACGCCAAGATGAGGAAACATATGGAGAACGGGTATAGCATCCCAGGAACTAAGGAACTAAAAACCTAAATGTTGCGGCACGGGCAAACGGGTTTACGGGTTTACGGGGGGTTTGGCGGGAAGGGGGCAAGGTAAGTGTTAAGGAATCAAAGGACAAATTGGGGGCAGAGGAGGATGACTTTAGGTAGATGGCTAGCCAGTGGACGGGAAAATAAAGAACATGCATATTAGCTGACAGCGGTCAAGGGTCATAGAGAAATGATGGGGGGGACAAGACAGTGGTGAGTGCTTGAAGACTTTTGAATGCCAATAGCGAGATGAATCAATTTATGACGCAAAAGTAATCAAATATTCTCAGACAAACCAGAAACTTCTCGGTATATATAAAACATATCAAACCTCAACTAGAAAAAGAAGAAAACCAAAATGGGCACATCTTTCAACCAAAGCACTCTAACCCGGAACAAGGATAGATATCAAAATGCGAAACAAAAATGGTGTTGCAGACTTGGGGTTAATTCTTTTGACGATGATTGGACGAGGTTCGAGTGGCACAGCAGCACATGGCCGCATGATTGTGGTCACGTGATTAGGGTATGAACAACAAGTCCCAATGTCAATTATTTTGTAGCTTCTTTTCTTTTGGTGGGATTTTTATATATTGAATCCCAATAAAAAGTCTCTTCCATAATTCCTCCAGATTGATACTCTGAAAAATAAAACCCAGATGTCAATACTGATGAGAAATTAGGTCAAAGCCGTTAGAGATGATATCAAGATGAACTTATCAGGCTGTCTTGTCATCCCCCATGTTATATATAAAGTCCAAGGATCGCGACTAAGCCGGACAGAAAAACGCCTCTGAGAGAACGAGACCAATCTCGCTCTCTCTCTCTCGCTCTCTCTCTCTCTCTCTCTCTCTCTCTCTCTCTTTCTCTCATACTCAATGTGATTCTTCCCACTTCAAGTTATAAACGTTCCATGTAACTATGTAGAATCCCCATAGTTTAAATATACTATCCATGACGGGTAAGAACTCCCTCAAAAAAGTATACCACGATGAAGAAAAGAATGACATTCCTCATCTTGTTGACCTTTGGCTTCTTCTTTCTTCTCCATCTTCTTCTTCAGCATTGCCTGATGATGCGCCTTGGCAGCCTTCACTTTGATCTTTTCCTCTTTGTGATATTTTCTTCATCGAGCGAGTATTCGCTCTCAAGGAAACCCTATATGAGATTCCGACATCTTCGAAAAGCCCCTAAAAGATATCCTCTTCTTGGTAAATGTCCTTGACTCGGCTAGAAGCTTTCATAGTACGACGGGGTGTTGGCCTTGGCGCGCTTCCCCATGGGAAAAGAAGACTCTTCAAAATCCACCTTGCCCATCAAGAACACCAAAATCACATTTTCCGTTAGAGTCTCCACACGGGCACTCTTCATCTCGAGGTTTACAAGGCCACGCTGGACCCACCGTCTGGTGCCAAAGGACTCCCGAGGATCCAGGCGCTCGGTGGCGTTGTTGAGAGATGCAAAAGGACGACGCTGCGGTCAGTATTGGACAGAACTTTGGTAGTGCCACGGACGTCGTATTCGCCAATGACAGAGCCCATAGCGGGGTAGCGGAATTTTGAGTTGCTTCTTGGTGCGGAGGATCGCCACGGATTTCTTGTTCTTGGTGGTGGCCCAGGCAGCACTGCATAACGCCACAGGCGATAAATATCAGAGATGGAGGTCTCGACAGTATCGGCTGCCCAGCACCGACGGGAGACTTGGCGATGGTGATAGGCTTGGCATTAGACTGGGGGGGGGGGCATAATCAGTGGTTGAGTTGGAATCAGCAGAGGCCGCGGCGCTAAAGATACTATATACATACTTTATGGGCCATCTACAAGTAAGTATTGGACTAATGCTATTGATTGATATATACATACTCTCTCCTCATGTAGTCCTTGTCTGTGTCACGAAATCGTGATGCCCTGGTCCCTGACCTTGGTTACACGGCATCAAACAACCCTAAGCAAGACCCAAAGTAAACCCTCATGATACAAACTTAGTAAGCTATCTTATCTTATCTCGGCTATCAGCCCCTCATAGGCGGTGAGTGGGGCAAAACCAAAGCTTCCGCTCATCAGAGGTGATGGTCTGTGTGCAAGCTTCGAGCTAGCTTCAAGTCGACTTCCAAGGCCATCTCATCCATCATCATGACAGACTAGTAGACCTCTCTGTCTTTTCCTTATGAACTCCCGTAAAGTTGAATTATCGCGACCAGGGACTCATGGTTTTGGGAATCAAAATCCGTCGATCAAGTAATGGTGCCCTGGTTCTCTTCTCTCGTCATTTCCGTATTTCTCTCTCGTTGGTTGATGAATGTCGCGGGGGCTAGATCTGCTGGCGAAATTCAGGGCCGGCCCCCTTTTGTGATGATTACCACTCAAGTGCTCCTAAGTACCGACTCACATGTGGTAGTGCTCTCTAATGTATCAAGAAGTTGGAGTGTGTGTGTGTGTGTGTGTGTGTGTGGTTGTAATCGGTTGCTGCAGCAAAGTGCTATAGCTTCCCAACCTTGCAGCGAGGAATTGCAGTTCAGCACTAGAAAATCAATCGCTAATTCCGACCAAAATACAGCGCCTTCTGGGTCTGTTACAGCACTGTCTTGTCAATTTTATGCCCTTAACGCCCTGAATCTCCCGCCCTGTTTCCACCCCCTTTGCCCCTCAAAACTTGACGTCAACTTCTTCCAGCTGCACCATAACGGACTCTTCTTGTTTGCTTTGCTGTCTCTGTTTTTCCAACGGGCGTGCCCACTTAACCTCAAGCCATCGCGACCATATACCCGCGAAACCCAAGCCTTTTATTTCACCTATATACAATGTTCTACATCACGCCTTATCGGTGAACTTACCCAGGTACTTACACAGGTGTGTGTATGCTGCAACCCATCTCTTTCCATTGCCGCCATCCCCATACACCAGTCCCCCTCCTTCTCCGCTGCCCGCCTCTGACCACAGCTTCTCTCAGCACCAAACTTTGTCTACCCACTGAAAGCCACCCCGAACTAACCAACCAGGCTGATGAACCAAACAGATCGCAGGCCCCTTCATAAATCTTTCGCTCATATCCTCCTACGCATACACCGACTGCATCACACACACACACACACACACACACACACACACACACACACACGTTCATTCCCTCACAACTTCATACCATACAAAACGACCTGATCGTAAAACTCCATTGTTAAAACTTCCAGCCTTGCTGTACCTGCCGTTTTCGATCTACACCGAAGATTTCCCACAGTATTGGAAGGAAGCTGCGTTTCTAAACCTTGTGCCTTTTTCTTTCTTTCTTTTTGGTGGAAAAAAAAAAAAAAAGAAAGATAAAAAAAAAAAGGCAACCGAAAACCACGGGCTTACCCAAAGGCAAACTAGCAATAGCTTGACCTTGACCTTGACCTTAACCTTGAGCGAGAGAAAAGATTGTATTTCTCTGATCGACTACAAAACCGTACGACACACAAGGTGTTCCCGTGGGGCCCGCTTGAGGGATACGGGATTTGGCGACAGGCCACGGATCCGGAGCTTGAAGTTCTACGGAGAAGAGGGGCATCACATCTACGGGTCATCTGCCAGCTTTTACCCGTTCACCGACTGATACATTATTTCTGCTAATCAACACTGGGGAAATATCGCCATCTCTCAAGCTAGCTAACCGAGCTATCTATCTATACCTAGCTTCACACCCACCACCACTACCACCACGACGACCACATCCCGCCTCCGTGTCTGGTATCCACTCTCCACACCGAACCACTTACACCAACCATATAGCGTTTCGCTTCCAGTGCTCTCGCTCGCGCTCCCTGGGTTAGATTTGCCGCAGCAGATTGCCCCCTCAACTACGGCCATACATATAATACACACACCCACACACACACATTAAAAAAAAAAAAAAAAATGCTCAACTTGTCAAGTCTCGTGCAAAAGGCCCAGGCCTTGATCGACCCCTCCGCGGGGCTCAATCTTAACCGCTCTTCAGATGCGGATTCTAGTTCCGACAAGGCCACACTATTTCAAGCCCAATTCCGCCTGCCATCGTCGCAAGCGCCCATGTTTGAGATTAATGCTGAACTTATAATTCCACCAGCAAACGCCACACATGGTGACAAGGACCACGACCGCGGCTACCGGTATGCCGGCAAGCTGCATCTTAGTGAAAGTTTCATAGCCTTTTCCACAACACCTACAAGTTTTGTGCAGTCCTCGTCACAAGCTACGTCACAGCTCTTTACAGGTCAGACCCATGGCGGTGGGCCGTCCGGCAACGGATTTACTTTTCCTCTGTGCGCCATTCGCCGTGTTGAGCGCCTCAACAGTCAGCAGTTCCAGTTTGCACTAGCCATTACGACCTGGAACGGCTTCATGCTTGAAGCTAATAAGAGCGGCATGACGCTTCCTGGTGGTCCGGGTGGTGGCGAGGCGCGCGAGCAGAGATTTACAATATATCTAGCTGGCTCACGACAGGCGTGTGAGCGTTTTTGCGACGGACTCAAGCGGGGGCTACGGGCCGGTGTTGTCAGCGTGGCAAAGATGAAGCGCGTAGCTTCAGAGTGCTATTCCGAGTACCTCCTTTTGCCGGCCGAGAAGAAGCCAGCCACGGCGCCAGATGCCGGTTTGGGAACCATGTTTCGCTACCCCGGTGATGCCAAGAAGTTGCGCGATCGTGCCAAGATGCGGCTATGGACAGAATACTTGCGCGACAATGGGCGGAACATCACCTTGATCCGCCAACCTACATTCCACAAGCTTATCCGCGTCGGTCTGCCGAACCGGCTGCGTGGTGAAGTATGGGAGTTGACAAGTGGTTCCTTGTATTTGCGGCTAGAGAACCCGACTCTGTACATTGATACACTGGAGAAACACGCTGGTCGCGAATCGCTTGCCATTGACGAAATCGAAAAGGATCTAAACCGGAGTCTGCCCGAGTATCCCGGTTTCCAGAGTGAAGAGGGCATCAACCGTTTGCGCCGGGTGTTGACGGCTTACAGTTGGGTCAACTCGGACGTAGGGTACTGTCAGGCCATGAACATTGTGGTTGCAGCACTGCTAATCTACATGTCTGAGACGCAAGCCTTCTTCCTATTGTCGGCCCTATGCGACCGGCTTGTCCCGGGATACTACTCGACTACCATGTACGGCACGTTGTTGGACCAAAAGGTCTTTGAGTCGCTGGTGGAGCGCACAATGCCGATATTATGGAATCACCTCGTCAAGAGTGATGTGCAGCTCAGTGTTGTATCGTTGCCGTGGTTCTTGTCGCTGTATGTGAACTCGATGCCGTTGGTCTTTGCCTTTCGTGTGCTAGATGTGTTTTTTGTTGAAGGTCCCAAGGTGTTGTTCCAGGTTGGCCTGGCTATTCTGCGCATCAATGGAGAAGAACTACTTGATGCTGCCGACGATGGTGCTTTCATTTCAGTTCTCAAGGGTTACTTTACACGCCTTGATGAATCGGCTCACCCCAAGTCAGATAACCCGAAGCTTCGTGCTGTGACGAGGTTCCAGGAACTCATGGTTGTGGCATTCAAGGAGTTTTCGGAAATTACGCATCGTAGCATTACGGAGCTACGTATGAAGAACAAGGATGCCGTGCTCAACAATATTGAGAACTTTGCGAAGCGTACAGCCATCCGGAATCTGGGGCCTGACAGCAAACTGCTGACAGCTGACGAACTCGGATCGTTGTATGATCGCTTTTACACCGTCCTATACGAACGCCAACAACGCGATCGCATCATTATGGAGGAGCAGCGTCGCCGTGGCATCGTCCCAGGGTCTGCCGTCTTTAACGCCGGTCGCCCTGGTGGTGGAAAGGCTCGGGCATCTGATTCGTTCTCCATCTCATCCAATGAGCACAGCATTGCCAAGGGCCGTGTCGGTCTCGGCCCCAGCACCAGTGACATGGACTATGATGGCTTCCGCGAATTCCTTGCCAGCATGACCAAATGGGCAATTGCTGATAACCCGGCCACTCCCCGTCGTGATACGCATCCGGAGCGCGAGCGGTCAAACAGCCTGTTTGGCGGTGGACGCAAGTCGGATGCCGGTCCCGTTTTGAACGGACCTTGGGGCATGGGACCTGAGCCGGCTGATCATGAGTTTATGCAGCGCCTGTTCAACCACTGGGATTCCAAGTCTACGGGCTTTTTGACTCTGCAGGACGTTGTGGTTGGCCTCGCGCGCCTCAAGGGAAAACGAGATATTATGGGTACCATCAACTACTTCTTTGAGTTATACGACGATGACGGTGATGGCCGGGTTGACCGTGAGGGAATCCTTAGAATGTCGGAAGCTTTGCTTTTCTTGTCTCGCCGTGGACTTGATGGATCGTTGAGTCCGGGTGTTTCTCAAGGTACAGCAACTCCGGAGGTTGCCACTGCACCCCCCAACAGCACTGGACCTGGAGTGCCGGGCATTGCTATTCCCGGGTTATCAAATAACGAGAGATTTCTGGGAAGTGTCAGTGCTTTTATTCGCCGGTGCTTCGAGTATGCGGATCCAGATCACCCCCGTAACCAGGCGGCTCGTGAGCGGATGGAACAGGAGCGCACGCAACAGCAGCAGCGCCCGACGGCGGAGTCACTTGGCGTCAGTGCTGCCGACCTTGCCGACCCGAACGCTTTTGCCATTGGTGATGACTCCGAGGATGAGTCTGACCAAGAGACGTCTCCGGTCTCGACGGCGAACAGTAACCCGGTCCCTGAAATGGACCTTTTGACTCTGGATTATGACACTGAGAATTTGCCCCCGGGAAGTCCGCAGCCGGTTAAAAACCCTAATGCCCTTGATAGCGACCCGCACCCTAGAAAGGATCGCCGGGCATCATCGCAGGCAGCCAACGCAGCTCTTGACCCGTCGAACCCTCTCCACATTACTCTCCCCACCTTCCGCATGGTTGTCCTGGCCGATGAGATGCTTGAGCAGTTCTTGGAGTCTTCTCTCCCCGCTTCTTTCCACATGATTGACGGGCTTCCTTCGTCCTCTAACGCCTCCTCCTCTCCGCTTACCACCTTTTCTAACCTCGGTTCCAGCATCTCTGGCGCGGCGCGTGCAGCCCAGGCAGTGGCAGCTGGTGGATCTGCCGCAGCTGCAGCGGCCGCAGCGGCCCATGGCACAGTCGGCGGCATTGCCATGAACCAAGCGGGCCGCGGCCTCCGTGGCGTCCTGGATAATATTGTGACGAACGGGATGCAAGTTGCCAGCGAGGTGCAGAGACGGATTGAAGAGGCGCAGAAGGAGATGGAGAAGAATGCGGCGGCTGCACAGGCGGCTTCGGGACAGGCGGGGTCGAGTCGGAGGAGGGATGATGATGATGATGATGATGATGATGAGAGTGATGAGGAGGAGGAAGGGGCGGGACGGGAGTTGTTGGATGGGGCGGATGCGCAGGCGGGAGGAGGTGGAGGGAAGGAAGGGGATGGGTTGTTGGTGGATGTTGGGGAAGGGGGAGATGGGAAGGTTTTGGAGGTTATGACTTGAGGTTTGAAGTGGAAGTGGAAGTTGGGGATTTTGTTGTTTTTTGTCTTTTTTTCTTTTTTTTGTGAGAATTGTATGTTGTTTGGATTTTTGATTTCAAAGTTGAGTAGCGATAGATTTGATGCATGATGAAGGCATGAATACAAGTTTTTTTCTCTTCAATGTTGAAGGTCAATTATATCGATATTTGTGTGATATATAATCATAAACCATTATATTTATCCAATATACCCTATGTACCTATCCTTTTTCTCTACCTCACTTCTCCATATGCCCCGGCTTATGCAAAACCATCTCCAAAACAACTTGCATCCCCGTAACCTCTGGATGCGTCATAGCAATCTTGACCGTTGTCTTTGAATCCACCTGCCCACTAACAACCGCATTCCCATTCCCCCCCGCCATCGGCACCGCAATACTCCCCGTCGGCCCCCTCTCGCCAAAATCCAAACACCTAACATCCTTCCCGGCGATAATCTGCCGCAGTCTCCCGTTCTCAGCATTGCGGACTTCCACATAGTCTTCATTAAAGAGGAGGAGATATTGCCCGCAAAGGGTGGCCGCGCGGGCTCGCTTTTGGCGGCCGGAATATTCCATGATGAGGGTGCGGGAGACGTCGCCGTGTTTGTCAACGTAGACGGCGCAGTCTTCGTAGGCAAGGAGGAATTCTTGTTCGTTGAGGCGGAACATGCCGAGGGGTTTTTGGTCGCGTATGCGGTTGGCGATGTTGTTGATGTTGGGTTGCTTGAGGTCGGGGATTGAAACGGGTTGCTTTTTGTCAAGGGTTAATAGTTCGAAGCCCTTGGCGGTGGAAACGGCAATGTAGCTGTGGAAGAGATTGAGCGAGTAGCATTCTACGGGTAGGTAGAATTCATCGTAATCTCTAAAGGACTCCGTTGTACCCGCGCCACCCTTCCAACCAAAAAACCGGCCGCGACGTTCCGTGGACTTGTGGTATACGGGCTCTAGAACTTTGAAGAAGGTGTTGTGGACACCTTCCTTACGCTTGTAGAATAGTAGCGTACGATCCTTCATGCGAGCAGCGGCAAAGAAGGAGACATCCTTGGCAAGTTTCTGCGGGGCCTTCTTCGGGTTGTCATTGGTCGCGGGGGTGACGAAACCGGGTCCGGTTGGCGCGACAACGTCAAGCGGGTACGAGATTAGCGAGCGGTCGGTAATGAGGATACACACAGAGAATTCCTCGAGGACAGCAATCTGTGTGACCTTTGGAGTGGTGACGGTCTTTTGCCAACCACGAGGGTTGGTCGCGTCGGATATGAAGACACCAAAATCAGTACCAATGGCAATGGTAGCCTTGCCATTGATAGCAAAACCAGTAGCGCAGTTTACTTGGGCGCGACAGACGGGGGCAGGACCCCGACCCTTGCCGTAGACAGATTCCAGATCACGAATGGCACGGTCAAGAGGCGTCTCCTTGATCGGGACACCGGGGACACGGGAGCCGGCGGAGAGCGTATCATAGGCAAACGCAGAATCGGCAAGAACACGCAGACGGAACGGCTCGGCATCTTGGGAGTGCAGAGCCTTGGCGTGACGTGTTTTGGCCTCTGTAATCTTGGAGCACCAGTCGGTGCGAGCTTGTAGGGATGGTGCGTACAGAGTGAAGACCTCGTGACCCAAGTGCTTGATCTTGAAGGGGTATAGGACCTTGCCATCGTCGGCACCAACGTCAGGAGTGGAGAGAGAGGTGTTGGTACGGGAAGCACCAGCGACAGGGGCTGAAGGACGACCGATAGCATTCTTCTTGAAGATAGGGTCATCATTGGCGCTTTCGAGGACGAGAAGAGGCATGGGAATAGGTTCCTTGGAAACGTCGTACTTGATACGTTCGCCCGCGCTATCCTTTTGTACCTTGGACAGAATCAAGTAATGGTCAAACAGCAATGCATGCGTATTAACCCAACTCATGTTCTTGGATCCAGAACGCAGCAGATCACCCTGAAGCAGCAGCTCACGACCCAGGTGATCCAAGTTCAGCGATGAGTGAATATTGGGACGCAGTACAATCATGTTAGTGAGCTCGTTAATCGTCACCTCCTTTTGCACTTCAGCAACCTTGGCATCACAGTCCATAGTGACCTTGCGGATCTCCTTAATCGCCTTCTCCAGGTTCTGCTTCTCTTCACCATCCTCTGACTCCTTCACCACCGTCTCCAGCAGCAGAGAGTACCGTTGCAGACGAGTAATGGGTGATTTCAAGAAAGTCGTCCATCCCAGACGCTCTGACCGCTTGTGTCTCTGGACTGCATTGAGGAATTCACGGAACAGCAGGTTGCGAGATTCTTCACGACGCATCAGCAACTCGGCCTTGGGGTATGTGCCAGCATACCCCAAGTATGCGTCACGTGCCTTGCGAATCCATTCACGGAACAAATCACTGACACCGGACACCCAGGGTCCTTGCTCATGTTGCCGGTACTTGAGTTGCGCCAACAGGTGATCCTTGTTACACTCGAGAACATCCTCAACTTTGCCAAAAACCTGCTCAACAAACTTGTCTAGACGAGCTGGCGGGATGACGGCGGGGTTGCTGTTGCGAAGCTGGTCACGGTATAGTACGCGTAGAACCTCCAATTGGTTCATGTACACCTCCTCGGAGCTGATGACTTCATGGACAATGCGCTGGCGTTTCGCTTCTGCCTTGCCCTTGGTGTCAATCATTTCTTGAGTAATCTTGTACATCTCATCCCAATCCAGAGGTTTAGTCGCATCTTCCGACAGGATCATGTCCAAGTTGGCCTTCTTGAGAGTCCGGGCACAGTGGTACGAGTAACAACGGCCCTGCACCTCCTGGTTATGAAGTTTGGGAGCATAACAGCCATGGCCAGTCAGCTGCCACAAGACACCGGACATTGTTCCTGGACCAAAGGTCACCCATTCCTCCACCCGTACAAGGAACTCGGACTGAAGCATACGCTCAACCACGTACGAGCCAAGAGTCTCCGCATCAGCAATGTTCATGGTAGGCACCTTGGCCGTGAACATACGCACAAGACCATCTTCAACAGTTTTCTCTTTCAGATCCGATTCATCACCTTCCGACATTTCCTTGATCCAAGTCGCCAATCCACTCAGTGCCCACGGCTGCTTGCAGCGCCGCACGTCGCTCGATGTCATCTTAGCCGGCACAAACTTGCGCTTACGGTTAGGCGGCAGCGGGATATCGTATGATAGAGAATCAATTCCCGCGTAGCTCGGGTATTGCGCGTTAATGGGTGGCGCATGAAGTGATGTCCGTGCCGACTTGCGTGCATCACCAGCATCCGTCAACGAGCGAGAGGGGGTATTAACCGCTGGTGAGTGGTGGTGCGTGTTCATCGAGCTGGCCCGCTCCACTTGGTTTTGGTTAAGATCCGAAACGGCCGAACTAGAGCGCGAATGGCCTAGGTTGTCCGAGTGCACGTATGGTGTGCTCATGGTACCGGGAAGTAGCGGAATGGTTGGAAGTGGTCGGTTGCTCATGCCCGGATGGTAGAACATGTCTGGAATGTTGGCAAGATCGTCCTCCGCTGAATTGGCGGACTCATCGTCATCCAGGTCGTCGTTAATTTCGATATTAGTTTGTAATTGACTAGGTGCCTGGAGACCGCCAATGTTTTCATAGTCCATGTTGGCTTCCTCGAACCCCGGCTTGTTTTCGTCATCGCCGTACTTGTAGCTGTGATGAACGTGGATATCGGGGCGCATAGTATCCTGTGAAATCAGAGCAGGAGGTTGATTGCCATACTCGTAGCCGGTACTGGTGGTGGTACCATAAAGATTGCTTTGGTAGCCGGTATCAGCAATATCGCTACCGCCGTCCTCTTCGGCAACCGTCATAGTAGAGAGAGTAGCTAGATTCGGTAGTTAGTACATATTTCAGCACACACACACACACACACACACACACACACACACACACACACACGACTATAAATGACTTGGGTATATATACATCTTACCTCCTGCAAAGCGCTGGTTCAAGGCATCATTCTCATCTTCCATCATTTGTCTTCTGCCATAATCGGCTAAAGCATCGTCCTCGTCCTCCTCATCGGTTGATTCGAACCCATTTGAGTCAAAACCATAACCGTCGCCAGTGTAATTCATTTGCATAGCAAATTGGTTTGTTGCAGCTCTATGTGCTCCCAGAGGCTCTGGGGCGGCTGAAGGTGCCGCTGACGGTGAATCTTGCCAACGCACACGGTCCATAGCATCTGCCGAAACATGGCCGCCGCTAGAAACAGATCCGTGCCGCATGTTTACATTTTGTGCCATGTCCGTAATCTGCTGCATCAAGCTATCTTGCTGCTGCAGCTCACGGTCAAGCTCATTTCCTGGAGACCATTCGCTCTGGTATCCCATATTGGGCGCTTCGCCCGGCCGTGACGGCAGCGGAGCATTAGTAGGATGCCGCGTCAAGCTGCTAGTGGGCGAGTACGTGGAAGCGTCCATATTATTTTGCGAAGCGTGCGAGTTGGACCGAGTCGTACGCGTGGCATTGTTTGCAGCGTAGTATGCATTTTGTTCGTCAGCGTAGGCGGGTCCAACTGGAATGGGGTCGTGGGTGACTGGGTAGGGAACAGAGCCTTGGTTATGATGCAAAGATGATGGCGATGTCGCGCTACCGTTAGTATACTGTGCTTGCTGGCTGTACATATCGTAAGATGGGCTGTATGATGCAGCCGATGCGTTTCCCGGTACAGCGGGGCCTAACACCGGGACGTTATTGGGTGAGGATACAGAGCCTGCACTGTGGCTATGGGAGCGGGTGTGGCCAACCGGCGGCTCGTAGGGCAAAGGGCCACCGTAGTTGAAGCTGGACTGGGTTGTCGTGGGTGAGGTGTATCCAGAGGTTGATGACACACTAGGAGACGATCCGGCATACTGCGACACTTGTGAGTGCTGTGAATGTTGAGATTGAGAATGCGATAACGAATGGGTGTGCGTTCCGGCATAGTTGTTGTAGCCATGGTATGTAGGACCCCGATTCACACCGACGGGGCTTGTATTGGTGTTGGCATAAGCAGCAGGATTGTAGGTAGCGGGCGTATAGCTGCTCTGTTGCGGGGTCTGTGTCTGTTGCGGGGTCTGTATCTGTTGTATCGGGGTACCGCCATATGGCGCAGTCGGTGAATTGTATCGCGCTGAGGGTGAGGAGTGATATGGAAGGGATGCTGAATTGGACCGGTATGTCTGCGGGTTGTACGTTGTGGAGGCTGCACCTCCGTAGCTGGAACCGTGATTGATTGAGCCACGAGCAGAGGTCACAGCAGTACTAGCAGCGGGAAGGAATAGCTCGTCGCCGCCCGCAGATTGTTGTTGCTGAATGGGCTGCTGGTAACTGGCATAAGACACGCCAGCTGAATCATCGCCACTGTTAAAGCTAGGTTGGCGAGCAAGACCGTTGTTGGCGTTTTGCATGCTGTTGTCGCCGACGGGGTATTGCACTGGTGGTACGTGGCCATACCGGCGCTGAGGGTCGGAGCGGAAAGACATGGCCTCTGAGTAGTGGGGAGGGGTAAAGTAACAAAGTCGTTATCCGTGAGGAATTGGGATTATCCGGTAGATTACGAGACAAGACACACCAAGTTTCGTGATCAATTTTTGAAGCACTCGTAAAAGCAACTTCGGGTATCAAATGGGTGGAGGGGAGAAAGGGAGCGACACAAAGATTGTCGAGAGATTTGAGTTGGAATGAAGCCAGTCAATGGAAACACAAGCGAGAAACACGGGAGTATAACGAGGGGAGAATAATCCGTCGAGGGTGGGCGGTCACGATCACAAAGAGCGGTTGAGACCCTAGAATCCAGTGGGTCTAATTGATAGGTTGGAGACGGGCTTGTAGTAGTAGAATCAGACGAGGTTAGAATACAGTTTAAGCACAGAAGCATGCAGGAAGGAAAGATGGATCTCGTGTGTCTGACTAAGACGATATGAAGGTATTTGTCTATCCAGTTGAGCAAAAAAAAAAAAAAATTGGTCGTACTGATTGCGAACTCAGATAGAAGCGTCTTCCTGCTAGTGGTAGGTAAGACGAGGTAAAAGACAAAAAGCTCTCGGGTATTTAGGGAGATGGGGAAGTGGGAAAAGAAGCAAGGGAATAAGAAAACGGCGTACTTTGAAGTATATGCAAGCGCTGATGCGATAGGTGTGCAGAATGCAACAGCAGTCAGTATGCCTCGCAAACCAACTCGATCAGCAGTCGTTTGGGAAAAGGGGTGGTGAAGAGTTGTTGCTGGAGAGAAAGTAGAAGAAGGGAGAGAGAGACTGTGAAAGTTTGGAATCGCTCGATCGACGGTGAAGCAGAAACAAAGGATGATTGATGCTGGTGGCTAGCCGATTAGCCGATGGTATAGATGGAAGATATGTATGGGAGGCCGAGTTGTTGAAGAGTTAAGCAACGAGGTAGGTAAGTACGTCCTTGGTGAGGAGGAAGAACAAACTCCCCGCTTTTGGTTCTCTCTCTATCTCTCTCTCTCTCTCTCTCTCTCTCTCTCTGTCTCTCTCTCTCTCTCTCTCTGTGTGTGTGTGTGTGTGTGTGTGTGTGTATTTCCAAATGATGATGGTTGTAGTAGATAGTGGATAAACTTGCTGTAAATCGTTCGTTTAGTAATATGTACAGAGTAGATTTGAGAAGAAATGGACGCTCTATCGTGATAGTTTGTTCTCTTGTTCGCAAAGGTGTTTCGCCGGAAGATGAACTAGATGATCGGTTTGTTGGGTGTAGCAGGTAAAGATTCTCTCGGTGGGCATTCGGGGGGTTTTTTTTTTTCTTTTTTTCTTTTTTTTTGCTTTGTGGTCACCAGGCTCCAAATAGAAGAGGCGATGCCCAGTTGTCGCAGATAGTGATAATTTTAGGCCTGAGGTACTGGATAGACGTACATGTCGCTGAATGTCGGAGCCGTGACAGCGAACTGGGGGGTTGGAGCTAGCTTATTTGTCGCTCTGAAACACACATCTAAAGGGTTCAACGGTGGTCAGTCTAGGAGCCCAGTAGTGCTGTAGCTATCGCTGGTAGCAGACATTTTTGTAGTTGTTGACTTACATACAAATCTCTGGGGGGGGGGGGGCAAGTGTTATTCCTTTCGAGCCAATGGATGTAGAAATGATGTATCCCTGATTATGTTAAAGTTGTGAGAGGGACGAGGGCAGATGATTCATGTACTTCGCGTTGATAAAATCACGTTGGATAGAAAGATCACGAGTTTTTGATGAGTCAGCTTCAAGAAAGAAGGAAAGAACCAAAAAAACACTCTAGGCAAATGCAAAGTTTTCACTTCCTTCCTAGAATAGCCAGTTAACTTGATTTCTTTGAGAGGAGAAAACGAAAAAGGTGCCAGAAATCAACCAACCGCGATGTATGCAATACGTATACATGCACATGAGTACATAAATACATACATGTTCAAGTACCTAGATACAGATCGCACGACCCGAGAGAATGAATGGAGCATACAGTTTGACCAAGTCAAATACTAGGATTTGCTTGATGTCTGTCTTGATATCTATCAATGTATGATGAATGTATTGTGCTGCGACGCCCTTGCAAAGGTCAACTTTGATGCCAGGCAAACGAACATGGTTGGTACGATTCCAAGTTATAGATACTATCAGATTAAAAGTCTGTTTGGTTTAGAGAGACTAGATATCGGTAGATGGAAAAGAAATTATTCTTTGCATGTGATTTGACGGCCAAAGTTTATACGGGTTCACGATGTATTGGTTCACTTAATCAATGAAGTGATGATAAGGTGCAGCACGGTGTTCCGGGGCTATTTGGAGCAAAAGTGGTTCCTTTTGTAACGATATTATATTTTCGTGAACAGCTCCTCATCAACACTTCATTGACTCTCTTGGATGGATACCGAATTGTCTGCAACTGGCTGCAACAACTGCAACAGAGTCCATTCCTCCCTCCTGATCGTCACCAGAACCTGCAAATCGTCGGGTCCCGGGAGCCCCGTGCTTCATCCACTGTGCCTCCACGCAGCACCCCCCAGTATCTGTCCACAGCTAATTAGCTGTGTCTATGCTATCCGCGGAATTCATAACCTCTGCAAGCCAAAATGATAATTCGGGGGCCAAATCGTACATAATCACATCCAAGGTATCAATCAGCCTTGGGACAGACCGGACAATGCAGCAGCCAGCAAGTTTCAAGTGTTACTCGTGAATAATGCAGCTGAGTCAGCCATGAAAGAAAATTTAATAATGCCTTGGCAGATAAAATACGGGATTATTTCACACCAGAAATGCAGGTTGGATGGTGTTTCAAGAGAATGTGTGATGAACAAGCCAAGCCAAGTCAATGTCAGGGAGGGGGTGGGGGGGGGGGGGGGTTTT
>MKGJ01000251.1:1520-33778 GCA_002018255.1 Bretziella fagacearum | reverse complement strand
AGAGAGAGAGAGAGAGAGAAAGAGAGAGAGAGAGAGAGAGAAAGAGAGAGAGAGAGAGAGAGGGACAAAGAGAGAGATTATCATCACCTGCGGGCTACGAGCATTTACCGACACCGATGCTGACCATTGAAAATGATATATATGACAGCTCCCTCGCACGGCAAATGACGGATGGGAGGGGACGCGCGGGGAGCAAGGGCTGTTGTGATATTGGGAATTGGGGACTTTGTGGGAAAGGCAATCGCTTTACTGTTTATGATATAGGCTGTGTGAATTGAGGGGGGGGGGGGACCATGGGGGTTATTGTTATCTTTGATTTGCTTGGCAACGGGTTGGGGTGTTTTACGGGTGATGGAGGAGATGTGATTCCGGATGGGCATATAATAATATAGAGGTGATAAGAGGAAGAAGAAGCAAAGTTACAAGTGTATCAACCCTTGATAGCTCTCTAAATGTCTACTAATCCTAGTAGAGTGTCAAGTATTAGGTGGGTAGGGTACCTCGTAGTTGTGAGGGGAAGGCGAGACCAGAGAACTGATACTACAGCAAGTCAAGTTTCCTCATCCAAGTTTCCTCATCTTACTCTTGAGTGCTCAACAAGCTACTTACTTGCAAGTATCCTATCTGTCGTTTCACTTATCAACAAGTACCCACCCGTGTGGCCACCTCTCCCTCCCTCCCTTGCAATCAGCCAAACCAAATCACCACACTGCCAATCACCTGTGATGACCTGCATCTGTCGTCCGCGGATGAAGACGGGATAGGGTTATGAGCAATGCAAAGACAGCACCTCGGCGGGCCCTTGCGGAAAAGAACATGCAGGTCACAGGGAAAGATTATACCGTGTGGTCTACACCAAAAGAGGGGGTTCCCCCTCAAGACCGTCTCTCTCTTCTCCATATAGACAGATAAAGAAAGAGACAAGCAAGACGTAGGTAGACACGAGCAGTCGTCAGCCTATTTCTCTGTTTTTTTTTCTTTTCCTTTTTTTTCTTTCTTGTTCACGCGTGACGCAAAATCAACCGGCATGACGTTTCATTTTCATCTTCGATTACAAATTGCAACCCCCTCTTCCTCCTCCTCTTCCGTGTATACTGTTGGTAAGTTGACACCGGTTGGACTGATTATAAAAGTCTGAGGCCTATCTAGTTGAGCAAGTGATGAAGGAGAATGTAAAGGAGGATTAGCTGACGTCCTCTCTCACTCCTTGGCTGGCCTCTGCCCTTTGTATCACACTTGCTTATAACATGCCACTATTTTCCCGTCTTCACCGACACCACACGGAGACTATGGCACCTTGGTGATGACTGACATGAAGCTGAACAGCCTTAACCAACTATGGTAATCCAAGTACACTTTGACTTTGACTTCAAGTAATCGCAGCATCAATAAAGAATTTCTTTTTCCATCGCCGCAGCTGCTTCAGCACCCCCCCAGCTCGCTTCCTACTAACTTTCCAACTACCGACAGCTCCCAAATGAGACCTTTACTGTTCCTTTTACTGATTATAAGCTCTACAAGAGTGTCCTGCCGGACTCTATACAATACCGAGTCCGTCTAAACCGAACCAATTACCGTCCTTTACATGGTATATCAACAGTACTTTTATCGATATATTCACTTATTTGCTGTACCCCAGAACCAACAATAAAGACATCAAAGTCTTTGGCTTAGTGGAAGTGTCATTCATCTTCTGGACAAGATGAACATGTGTCAGACAGGGAACTAGATAGGGCAACTTTCCTAGTAATGTCCATGACAAGTACCTGGTACATGATACTCTGGACAGCCATTGTGAGACTGGCTACCTCTGATGCTCATTGTACCTGATATGTCTGTCCCTGTGTCTGTGCTTGTGTCCATCTTGTCCTTCCTTGTCTATATAGATATTCCCAAAGCTGAAATCTACACAAGCACAAACGCCAAGGAGGAGTAATCTCTCTCATTTCTCTCCATCCCTCCCCATCCATCATCGACACTGCCTCCTCCCCCCATCCTAGCCGAACCGAAAGTAAACACCATGAAAAAAAAATAAAATCTTCTTTTTCATGTCTTTGCTTTGCCATCTCCATGCCCGGACCACCACCCCTTGGGGTCAACCGCAATCAAGTTACACACTCTTTGAAAAAGCCAAAGTAAAAAATAACCCCCCAAAATAACCCGGAAAGAAATGCACACACACAAAAACAAGAAAAGAGAGAGAAGAAACGCACCATCCACCTCCTTCGCTTACACACATCGTACTTGATCTAAAAGGTAACTTTCAAACACTGACGGCTGGCTATATCTGTCTTGTGTTGCGTAAGCTAGAATCTAGAACTCGGAAACTCGGAACTCGGAACTGGGATAAAAATTCTTCTTTTACATAAAAGTGGCCGGGCCAAACTACCTTGGAACGGCATCGTCACCCGGAAGACCAGTGCTTGATTGCAAATATCGTAACCATTCTCATCTGCTCATGTAAACCTCCCTCCATTCATCAATTCATCTTGTGTCACAAAATCGTTATCTGACAGCGTGAAAATGTGAAGTGCTCACGTGACTCAGTCCCGGAATAGACTGGAACAACTGCCAGTGACTCCCATTTTTCATTCTGTATCTTGTTAGTTCCCACATCACATCGCCATATCGACGGCCACAAGGACCACTTACCAGCAAGTATACGTCCTGCTTGCCACCATTATGCATCCAAAACTTGTCCAACTCTTGGTTATTGTTGATATCCAACCATTCACAAGTGGTCCCAGCTGTGACGACATTACTCCTCAATATTCCCGTGTACAAGCCATCAGCTGACAACGCCCACGATGAAACATTCATGGCAATCGATGACCCGATGCCACCAAGAGTGTCATTGAAGATCTCGCCGCCGGCTGACGGAAGACGGGCGACAGCAGCAAGGGAGAGGTAGGAATAGGCTTGGCCGGCACAAGTAGTGGAGTTCACGGCAGTGGCGGAGGGCGTGGCGGCAGTGATGGAGTGGCAAGGAGTGGCGAGAGCGCCAGTAGCCAGAGTGAGGAGTGCGGCTTTGCTCAGCGTTGTTGAATACATATCAATGTTATCTGCCAACGATAGACACTGACAACCAAAGCTTCCGCCCTGGAGAGGATAGAAGGATACTCTCGGATCTTCACTTTATGGAGACAATCCCTAGCTTTAACATCCCATCATCTTATTCCACCTCAACCCCACAAAACTGCCAAGATCACGCATACGCCACCGGCATCGGTATCTATCAGACCTCCCCACCTGCTTTCTGCTTTCTGCCCTGCTCATCAAACAAGTAACTTTCTATTCCTTATCCCATCGTCATCATCATCATCATCATCATCATCAGAATCCTACATGATATTTGGTGTGCCTTGCAGCAAGAGGGTGATCCTGCGGATTCTCTAATTCAACAGATCGATATAAAAATGTATTTGACCTTGTTTGACTTTTCTAGCTATTGAAGCCAATCTATTGTTACTCACTCATCTACTTGCCCAAATAGACACCCTTTTCCCTACCTTGATATCCCCTTCCTAAACAACCAAAAAAATAAATTGCGAAAGCTCAGAACCGGAGTCGAACCGATGACTTTAAGAACTGCAGTCTCACACGCTACCACTGCGTCATCTGAGCGTTTTACATTGCAAGCTGTATATAACGCTGATAACGAACTCTTAATACTCAACCTCATAGTACACATTAACCAACATATTTTGTCAAAAAGTAAATACCTACTGTTGTTTTAAGCATCTATCTACTACACTAATCACACAAACCATCTCAAAGTTCAAGTGAATCTTCCTTCTCCCACCCAAAAGGATAAGATATAGACATCCACACACACACACACACACACACATACACATACACATTCTCTCACTCTCTCTCACGATAACCTCCAATACCTGATTCATTCCCACTATGAATAAAACTCCATGTCAATCATGGGCATTTTTTAAGACGTTAACACCATCATCCACCATCTATTTCCCACCTCAATCTCTCGCAAGCAAATGATATCATATCTTCATCCTCCGCCTTGTGCAACCATAAAACAATAAAATAACAAGTTTGGCTTAGTGGTGAAATGAAACAATAAAAGCAAAAAAAAAAAAAAGGAGGAGATGGCCACATAAAGTGCGACCTATTAGAACAAAAGGGCATCCATCGACTCCCCCTCAGTCATGTCGGTTTACACTCGGCGACAACCCAAGAATAGCCATCTCCTGTAACCTTTACTACCTTTGATGGTCCTTGATCCTGGCCCATGAGCATATTCCGTGTAGCTATATGGTGCACACGACTAGTCATGGGATAGGGCCCGAAGAAACCTCATCAGTTGATCTTCCCTTCGCACAAATGGCCATGCTTCACTCGTACAACTCCCAGGGATCAAAGTCATCGTCTCTCATGCGGGGCTTGGTAGACATGCCAGAGCTAGAGCCATCATTACTGTTGCCATTCGACTCTACTACATGGGACGGCGCGTACTCATCTCGGAACTCCTCAGCCAGTCAGATCTCTTCCTCATCAATAATCTCAGATGGCTTAAGAAGACCGCCAACCTTGGTACGACGTTCGTAGTCGGCTGCCTTAGCTTCCCGATCCTGTTGCTCCTTCTCAAAAGCGAAGAGCTCAGCATTGTCACTAGCAAATTCCTTGAGGGATATGAGGAAATCACGCAAGCTCAGACGGAAACGATCATACTGCGTGTTGTATGTGAATAGACCCTCAACAAAGGTCTGAATCTGGGCACTAGTAGGAGATAATAAATCATGTTAGCCGGCAGTCAAACAGCAAATAATTAGGACTCAAGACTTACGGCTGCAGGTTGGTAAAGGCATTGCGTAGCAATTGAGAAATGAAATTCGAGAGGTACTCTTGGTTGCTAGTGCCAGCGGGGGCCTGATCCGGGGTGTAGATGGGGCCCTGAATCTTAGGCTGAGTGCCATCCGCAGGGTGTACAAAGTAAATCATGCGCATAAGGATCATTGACTGGGTCTTGAAGCCAGCTTTGTGGTCCGAGTCAGTAACGACAAAGAACACGTCCTGCAGAATGGAAATAAAGAACTGCTGGAAAAATAGGTTTGAAGTCTGCACATCAGTCTCCGCAATGTTGTTGATCAACTCCAGGCACATGTTAAGACCGGCCGCCTCAACATCACGATTATCGTGCTTGAATGCCCACGAGCAAGAGTCGATAACGAACTTGAACTGGCGGTTGTCGAGTTTGAGAAGGGCTGCAAGGTCTTGTTAGTAATAATCACAGGCTTTTAATATGGCAAATGGAATGAGCCAACATACCAGGGAAGCACTTCAAATTGATCGCACGGAGCAAGTTGAAGAACTCGACACGGTGCTCAGGGAACTCAGAAAAGTCCTTGTTGATCATGTCCAAGGTACACTCGAAAACGTTCTGCATGATGATCGGGATTTGGTCCTCCATCAGAGACTACGCAGAGTTTTGGTTAGTATCAACAGATAGTCAGGTGGGTACATGCTAATGCTAGGTAATCAAACTTACACCGAGCTTAGTGATGATGACAGACATGGCCTTGAGAACCTCGGCATCACGGGCACCAGGAACGTTGGTGTTGTAGTCGGTCAAAACAGCCTCTAGCAGAGGAGGTACCATCTGCTGGCGTACGGCGTTCAGATCCTCAGCCTTCTCAACGTAGGTCTCAATGAGTTTCAGGATCTCCTTCTTAATCGTCCGAAGACCGCGAACCTTGGGCATCTTGGTCGCAATCTCGCCCTCGGCAGCAACGGCATCTGAGATCAAGCTACTGGTTGCACGGTACATCTGCAGCATGTCACTGTAGATACGACCAACCTGGGGGTAGAAATACGTGCCAATAGATGTACACGCCGAAACGTTGGTCTTCATGATGTTACCGATAATCTTGATAGTTTCAGAGTCCTGCAGAATACCAGGGTTCAAGTTGGCCTGCTTGATGATCTCGTCCCAAGCCACGTTAGGAAGAGCCATAAGGTCAGCTAAAAGATGCTCCTGGGAATTTTTGTTTCCTTGAGCAGCGACCATATAACCACAAGCCTCGTAAAAGGTGTGGACCTGCTGAGGAGTGAGATCGCATGTGATGTTGTTCATGTTGGCGACGATTTCTTGGATAAACGGCTCTTGTTCGGTGGGTTGGAGTGCAACAAAGTGCCGACGGCACTGTTTAGCGATCTTGATAAAAGTATCGCAAGCCATGTCTTGAACACCCTCATGGGATTCGTGCATAAACTCAAAGAGCTTGTTGACCACAGTCTTCAAAAACTTCCAGTGCGCCTTCAAGAAACGAGGGTACTGTCCAACAATGTACATGATATTAGACGCGACAACAGCCTTGTTATCCTTTCCTCGTTTCATCTCAGTAAGGCCAAGAAGATCTTTAATGACAGTAACAAGGAAACGCTTTTCAGATTCCTCGTTCATAGCTAGAGAGATGGAACCAATGGCCCAACAAAGAACGTTGCAGTTGTGCCACGACCACTCAGAGCCATCAACTTGCTTCGACAGTTTCTCAGTCATAATGTTCTCGGTGTCGACGACATCCAGGTGAGTGAGGTAGACCAAACACTCACGGATGGTCTTGTAAAGCTGAACAGTGTCCGACTCCTTGACGAACTCACGGACAATTTCACCCTCGTCATTCTCAACGATGAGAACTTCCTCGGGACGGACCATCTTCTCAATCATAACAACACGTAGGTTCGACATGACCTCGGTGTACTTATGCTTGCGAAGAGGGTAGTCGGCTAACAGGCTGGGGTTAGGAGCACCACCGCTAGAGATACCCCCAGACAGAGCGAGCATGGGGTTTGAGTCAGTGACAGGCAGGGCCTGCATCTCATCGTACAGCTCCTGGACAAGCTTCAGCCAGTAGTCCAAGCAAATCTTGAACAGCTCACGATCATCAATCTGGGATATCCGGATGAGATAAAAGTGACCGTGGGTCAGGAAATCACGGTTTGGAAGCTTTTCAATCAAGTTGAGGTGCATGCTAAAAAAGTTGCACAAGAACAACGCAAGGTTCTGGATGAACTCTTGATCTCTGGAGTTGCTCTGTGGATAAGTGGTCCGCAGATCCAGATTGAGAGGGATGAGGTTCGCAATGGTGGTGAGTACCTCAGTGAACATCTTCACGAGCTGTTCGTCGTAATTGCTAGGGGAACCGACGCCAGAAGTTTGAAGTCCACCAATCTCGGTCAGGACCTGGAGAGTAATGTTGCGGAACTCAGGGGTCTCAAGGAAACGAGTGCGCAGGGTGTTGATGAGGTTGGTCTCGAAGATGTAGCCGAGAGGGATCCAGTTGCAAAAGCGCAGCAAAGTCTCCAATGTCGCCTTGATAAGAGTGACTGAGTTGGCGCTCTCAAGAATTTCCTGGCAAAGCTGGAAGATTTGAGAGAACTCGGCACACATGGTAGTCTTTAAGTTGCGAGTCTTGGCTGAAGTCATTTGATCCGCGGAGTAGTCGAAGACCTCCTCGGATAGAAGGCGCAAAATGATCATGTTGTTCTCGCACACGGACAGGCTCTTGTGGCAGGCCTGGATAATCTCGTTGATGAATGTGGGCCAGTTGTGAGGCCACTCCTGCTTCAGAATCGAAACAAGCACAAGGTTAAGCTTGTTGAGCAGGGTCTTGGAAGCCTTGAGATCTTCCTCGGAGCTGGAGCACTTCAAGATAAACTCGACGATGAAGTTCCGAATACCTGCAAAATAAGAGGGCTCAGGTTAGAAGACAATCGTAAATTTGGGGATATGGAATAACAATACTTACCAAGACATTGTTCCCGAGGAAGCACTTTCCAGCGCGTCAAAATGACATTGTCGAGAACCTGGAGACCAAGGTCTTGAACACAATGTTAGCGTTGACCAAAAATAAGGTATATGGGTAGATTGAAAGGGTTGCGGGTGGTTCAGGGTGCAAGGTGATTTGTGCGACCCAATCCATAGACTTGGCGATGAGAGTGGGGGGTGTGTGGCAAACCGTCTACAAAGGCGGCCTATGGTCTGTAGAGAACCGGAGTTAAAGGCGCGTACATTTGGTCGAGGGATAGGAAGCTTCAGATAGGATCTGATCAACGAGAAGCCAAGCGTCAGGGTCTTCTTTGAACTGTATATGAGAAAGCAAATGAGTTAGCACGAGCTTGATCGAAGAGAGGAGTTGTGCTGTACGCGGCGCATAGGGTGAGATGTAGTACTGACCTGGTTCAGAGCATCCTGAGCTTGCTTTTGCTGTAGGCGAGAATCGCATACTTATAGTTAGTAATTTTCCCCAGTGCTCCATGGAGCTTCCAATTGACGAAGAGCAGCAGCAACAAGACATACCTGGATGCCTCTACCTTCGTAGAAGGTCTGGACAAGCACGTCCAGTTCAGGTACTGTGGGCATTTCTTCGGCGTCGAGTGAAGTTGGTGATGTGAATGGCTAGAGGTAAAGAGAGGGACAACCCGAGGCGCACGGCTGGTTAAAAGAGAAAAGTCGGGAAGAGAAATCGAAGAAGGGGATGCTGGCTAATTTTTTTTTTGGCAGCGGTGGATGAGGAGAAGAAAACTAGCACGGGCGGGGGTTTGGGAAAAACCACAGGCACACTGGACTAGGTTGGCTATGGCACTTTGCACTTGCAGGCGACACAACACAATTTGAATCGATCAACCGACGCAACCGATTGTTTTTATTCAGGCGAAGGGAGGGATATATGAGTCTGGTCTTATTGTTGAATCGAGCCTTGGGTTGGCGATAATCAATGACCAAAGACGAGATCTTGATGTTTGTTTGGTTTGAGACCAAAGGCGTTGTAAGATCTAGAATCAATGGGCTGGAGCTCGAGACCGCTGTAGGATGGATACAGATGAATGAGGCGCTGTGCCTACGAACAAGGCAGAACTAAGAAAAAGAAAAAAAAAAAACAGCAGGATGCGTTTGCCGAGAGAGGGGGAATGAGAAGAAAGACGCGACAGAAAGACAAGCTTCACGATGACAAGCAAAGTAAAAGATGCAGAGGTGGGGAAAAAAGGATGGCGGTGATATGCAGTAGAGCTTATGAAATGTCAAGCAATGAACCAAAGGAAAATATTTTTCAAGGTTTACATTCAGGCTTTTAGCAGAAAAGCATTCAGTGTTTGCAGTGGGTGGTGCAAGCGTGGGTTCTTGCTTTGAAGATGGCGGGGAGAAGATTAATTGGGAAGCACGGTTGCTCCCTTAGTGGCTCTTTTTCGCGGGGGTTCTACAGAAACTGCTTGCGTTGCTTCTTGCTATTACATCTCTTTGTAGTTGCCTCGCGCGACGAGCCCACATCAGGCTCTGCTTTTTTTTCTCGCTTAGTCAACGGCGCTTTCTGCTTGGCCAGCAAGTACCGGTACTTATCCACTTGTACCAACTAGCTCAAGCATCCATCGCTGCCCAGCATCGCCCCGCCTCAGCAGGTACCAAGTGCAATCTCACAATTGCAGTTTCCTGGCACGGAAATGAAGAGAAGCATCAATAGTAATAGCTGAAATTTGGAGTTGCTTCCTGCAATCAATTACTGAAATTCTAGATCGCCTTTGATGATGCAGCACTATCTGCAAGCTGAAATGCCACAGCTCTGTGACTAGATAACTAATTACTGACGTCTCACATCCAACCGCTAGCTCCAGGGACCACTAACCAACCAACCCTTTTCCCCTCCCCACTTCTTCTTTGTTCGCCCCAAAGTGAAAACCATCAAAGACACCCGCATGATGTACTAGTAACTTTCTTGCTCCACTTACAATGCGCGTTTCTTGTGCTTTATAAAGAATAGTAACGCGCCGGACCCCGCTTCGGGCGGGCTTTAATACCCCGTGCATGTGCCCCACTTTTACCGATCATTCGATGTGTTTCTACGACGGTAGCCCGACAAAATGTTGTGGGTGCTGTGGAATGAATAAATAAAAAAGTAAAATCACTCTAGCTTGAATGTAGTATTTATTTGGGGTTTTAATAAATTGATGTGCCTTTACTGGAATTGCCATGGTATTATGTTTTCCGGTCCAGATACTGAATTTACTCCCAGCGTTGGTCACAAGGGTTTGGTGGTACTGTGGAACATTCCAGCACAAAGTATGCAGGGCGGGTAATTGACCCCGCCTGAGTACACACTACAGCTTGTATTGTTTTCCCGGAACCGCCTCTGCAACTTCATCCCATTTCTGGCTTCACGCCTTGTAGCCCAAAGCAATAAGGATATCCTTCAGGGCGTTAAGCGCCTTGTCAATATCGCCGCGCTCAGGGTTCAGCTGCACGGTTGTTAGCAAACATGTGTAAAATCTTAGGTGCTACGACAGTACTTACAGAGCTAACGCCCATATGACCGAAGCGAATGTACTTGGGGGCAATTTCCTTGTGAACACCACCAGCAAAGATTACGCCAGCCTTGCTCAGGGCGGGTAGAATATCGGTGGCTTTGACGTTCTCAGGCAGGTAGATGGCAGTCAGTCCATGAGCTTGCTCCTCAGGTTTTGAAGCAATCTGCTCCAGACCCAGATCGCTAACAAACTTCTTGATGCGATCGGAAGTGGCAGTGTGGCCGGCGAAACGCTCAGACAAAGGCTTGGCAAGAATGAGGGTTAGGGCGGTATTGAGGGCGTGGATGAGCTGGGGAGAAGGGGTAGCAAAGTAGGAGGGCTTCCTGGCCTCATAGTTTTTCATGACTAGTTGAAAATCCGGTTAGTTTGAGGTCAGTTACACAGCATAATAATCCGTATGGACTTACTAGGAAGCCAGTTCTTCATAGAAGCGAAGTATGACGCAGGAGGGGTCTTGCGAGACTCGAAAGCCCTGATGGCACGGCCAGAGAACATAGAGATGGACAGGCCAGCGGGGCAGCCAATGGCTTTCTGGCTGGCGGTAACGACACCATCCAGGCCCCATTCGTCAAATGCGATCTCTTCGCAAGCAACACTGCACACACCATCGACAATGATCAGAGTTTCGGGCGAGACCTTGTGCACCAGAGCGGACAGATTCTTCAGCTCACTGAGAACACCAGTCGAGGTATCGACGTGAGTGACGGTGACAGCCTTGTACTTCTTCTCAGAGAGTGCCTTCTCTATTTCAGGAAGCTGAGGCTTGGTACCAATGGCAGCCTGAAGAATGGTTGCTTTGGCGCCGTAGGTGGTCAAACAGTCGGCAAATCGATCGCTGAAATATCCGCTCTGGAGAACCAGAACATCTTCACCCGCTTCGACCAAGTTAGCAGAAACAAGATCCCAACCAAGGGTACCGGAGCCGGACAGGATGAAGGGTTGTGAAGAAGCATCGGTCGTCTGGAAGAGTTTGCGGGTCATGGAAAGGGTTTCGCTGAAAGTCGCGACAAAGTCGGGGGCAGTGTGGCCCTGGCTATCAAGTTGAAGGCAAAAATTAGTCCATAATCTTGAGGTTAATGTGATTCATGGGTGTGAAGGTTTGTAGTACCTCCAGTGGCTCATGGAGTTGAGGACGGCATCGTCGAATTCAATAGGGCCCGGGATGAGCAGAGTGGGGTGAGGCGGCTGCGAAGACATGGTGATGTATGATTTCTGGGCGTTTAACAACGTCAGTACGAGATATTTCTGGTGTTTTAAGCAGGCAATCTTTTCATTCCCCCAGATTATCGACAATGCCTTCAACAATGCGAGCCACAGGTCGCCACTGATGCAATGCGGGGTGTAAAGAGTCTAGAACATATTGTGTGCGGCACCTGACAAACGACTACTATCTCAAAGTCAAAAAAGACTCACCTGGAAAACTGACGGTATTGATAAAGAAGAGAGACAAAATTGATCCATGGATGGCCGCAAGCTAGGATATAAAGCATGGAAAGTTGGGCGGTGGACTCCCGAAATGGAACCCGCCCGCGATAGCAATGTTCTTGCTGTTACAGGCATGATACGCAACTGCGCCAAGCGTAAGACTGCAGCAAGTAAGACAAAGAGGGGCCTATATGGCTTCAAAGACTCGCCTACGTCTTGAGCGCAGGGCGCTGAAGACTAGCAATGTGGATTCGGGCCTGATCCAACTGACCAGTAAGGAAGTAGATCTTGGAGATGGACTCCGGCGCATAGCGGAGATTATATAATATCGACAATTTGCAGCTCCGGGCCAAAACTTTAGAGAACAGGAGCAAGAGGCGAATACTTTGCAATAAGACGTCAAAAGTTTCTACAAGGCTGACACTTTGTTACGAGTATCGTGAAGTCTACAATTATGGATGGTGAGGCTCGACAGCTCAAACGATATAACCTCGGGTGAAGATCTCTTACTCTTGAATTAGCTTCCGGAAGGCCGCAGCCTTTTACGGCTTTTTATTTAGCCATTCAATTCTTCATTGGGAGCATCTCTGCAGGCTTCAGAAAATCTCATACATTTCTTTGCTTGGAAAATCTTCACAGCATGATGAATTCCGCCATCATTCTCACTTGGTTCAAGCAACCCAATTGGCAACGATATCTTTATCCACAGCCCTCAATTAAGCTTCCATTACTCGATTAGATTTGATCAAAGTCAAAGGGCATGGCGAAGCTTAGATAAGCTTGCTTGTTGCGCAGGATGCAGCAATGAACCAAAGCGGGGCAAGTTGGGGTTTGCAACCAAAAACAATGACTGCCCTACAAGGTAATCGATAATTAGTGCATATCGCCACACTTTAGTGCTCTAACATCACTGAAAGCTGTCTCAACCGCCTGACAAACTTACTAACCAATGTCAAGTCGACGGCAGCTTGACACTTTACAAACAAATTGACGTCGCGGCCGAGAAACCTCTAGAGCACATCTGCCAATGATGCTCGCTACCAAACGTTCATAGTCCCTCAACGCATATCTATCTGCACACCAGCCTCGCCGTTCAACTTCGTCACTTCCCTCACTAAAATTCATCACCGCCAGACCCTGGCACGGCAGGCGCCAGTCCAGCCTTCCTTCCCTTCCCTACCCTTCCCTTTTCCTCTGCTCTGACGTCGCTGCCCTGTCTTTAAGTATTCGCCAACCTTCACAATCAAGTCAGCCCTCCGCCCTAATAATAAAAGGGTGCCACTTGCGCAACCCAACATCCGCTCCGTCGCAAACCACTGCCGCGTTCACCGATCCGATCACGACACCGAGAACTACGACTATTGCCCCTCCGAGAGATATAATTAAAAAGAAGAAAGATACTCTGCCCGCCATGGCGTTCCTCATTCTTGTTATCGGTGACATGCACATCCCCGACCGTGCGCTCGATATCCCCGTCAAGGTTCGCTCTCCCGTCCGCCATCTCTATCTACGGCATCCACTATCCCCCCCGATACATCCATTCTCCCATTACCCACCTGCTAACAACCACTCACTCACAGTTCAAGAAACTCCTTTCTCCTGGGAAGATCTCGCAAACCCTGTGCCTGGGCAACCTCACCGACAAAACCACCTATGAATACCTCCGCAGCATCTCTCCCGACCTCAAGATCGTCAAAGGCCGTTTCGATGTTGAGGCCACCTCCCTCCCCCTGACGCAAGTCGTCACACACGGCTCTCTCCGCATTGGCTTCCTAGAGGGCTTCACTCTTGTCTCCAACGAACCCGATCTTTTGCTTGCCGAGGCTAGCAAGCTTGATGTTGACGTCCTGTGCTGGGGCGGCACACACCGCTTTGATGCCTTTGAGTACATGGACAAGTTCTTTGTCAATCCTGGAAGTGCTACGGGAGCGTTCTTGCCGTCGTGGACTAACGAAAAGGAGGAGCCAGTTCCGAGCTTCTGTCTCATGGATGTAAGTTATGAGAATGCCACGGAATATATATGTAATTCGTAATAGTACGCTAATGTTCATAATTTATTCACAGGTGCAAGGCATCTCCCTCACACTCTATGTCTACCAGCTACGAAAAGACGAGAATGGCAACGAAACCGTCGCTGTTGAAAAGGTCACATACACCAAGCCCGTCGAACCGACTGCCCCCGCTTCATAACCCGCTACATAGTCTCCATGGTACACTAGACGTGTGACCCAGCTGACTACACGCCCCATCAATGACCCTACCATTTTGATATTTACGCCATGATCATGTCCATCTTTTCATTATACCCGTAATATACAACATGCACCTAAGTTACCCACCAAACATTTTGTCACCGATGATGCAGAATTATTGGTTGTGAAAAATATGATGAGATTGTAACAATGATAGGTATCTTCCGTCAAATCATATACAACGCAGTAAAGGAGTGTAAGAAAGCAAGTGTGAAAAGAATAAAAAAAACCAACACCAAAAGCGCCGTGATCTTGAAGCTCGTAATGTATATCGAAAGAATGACACCAAAAAAAAAAAAAACAATAGAGCTTTTGATGAACAAAAAAAAAATGTAGATGTAGCACACCAAAGTGCGAAGAGGTCAATGTGAATACAAGGTGAGCGCGGAACGTGATGCAAGTCCATGGGGATGTGTAGGTGGCTCCGTATATAATCACAGTATACAGTGAAACTGTTAAACAAGGAATAGGTTAGAGACTCAGGCCATGGTACTCTTCCTCCGAATGACTGCCTTGGTCCTAGAAGTTGTTGACGCTGATGAGCTATCCGTCATGCTGTTTTCTGATTCATCAAATAGAGACGCTTCCATATCTGCTCTAGATCTCTTTGCCGCAGACATGGTGGCCCGTTTCCGGCTCCACGCAGGCTTCTCTGTCTTGCCGACATAATCAGGGTCGGCAGTAGTAGCCGAGGCTCGGCGTCTGTTTTGCCGCTTTTCAACAACAGGTGATGATACAGTGAATTCATAAAGATCAACATCATCAGAAATGTCATCAGGGTTTATGGGCCCAATAGATGTTGTTTCAGGTGCTTCTGGAGCTGGCACGTCCCAAGCAGCAGAAGAACGGCGTTTCCGGCGGTCGGTAACCACTGAACTAGGAAGGATATCGTTTTCTACCAACTTGGAAGTATCACTGCTAGAATCGGTGGTGATCTCCATGGGAATGGCAGTTAGAGGTTCAACGCTCTTCTCTGTGGGCACAACCTCTGTAGACTTCCGACCTTGGGGTTTGCTAAACAGATCTATAGCGGGGATATCTTGTTTTGACAATGATGATGATGACCGGCGCATATACTTGCCCTCACCCGCGACGGCATCAAATAGCTCCTTGGTAGGGCGGCGCATCTTGTCGCGCAGGTTGGGCTCGGCATAACTTACGGCCGATCGAGATCTGCGACTGGGGCGGGAAGTCTCGCCCTCAGAAGAAATGTGGGCAGGTGGCGGGGTATCACCCAGGCGGGAGTTCTCTTCGGCGGCTTTAGGCGTAGGTGACCGCATCACAATCTCAGACTCGGTGATACTAGGTTCGTCTGGAAGAAGGACGATGGTTTCTGGTCTCTTGGGAATAGTTGCAGTAGGCTCAATGATATTGATTGGTTGTTGCAGATGCTCACGGTTGCGTGATCGTGAATGCTCGTGGACTGCAGACTTTTCGTTTTCAGTAAACTTGTTGGCCTTGGCCTTCTCGCCCTTCTTTCCATTCTCCTTGTCAGCTCTGCGGGGCGTTGACAGGTCTTTGTTAGTACTCTTAGCCGCCAGAGGCTTTCTCGGGGCCTCCGAGACCTCGGAGTTTTTGTCGTGGGTCTCTTTGCGGGCCACAGCCGTTTCTTTGAGGATTTTGCCATTTGGTTTTCGGGTGACGCTATTTCCGCGGTCGCCATCAGAAGCTCGTGACGGTTCGGGGATGTCGTTTCCGAGTTTGCGTTTCCCAGTCTTGGGGGCTGGCATCTTGGGGGCTGGCATAGGCACGACAGTCGGCTTTTCGATGGGCTTTGCAAGTTCGATGGGGGCAACAGCTATGGGAGAGGGTGAACGGGGTTCTAGTGAGGGGAGAGTGGGCTCATCAGGTTGAACGGATACGATAGGTTGTGATTTGTTCCAGCTCTGAATGAAGCTAATGGGTTTCTTCGTCGGTGTTTCGATAATAGATTCTTCATCTACAAATCTCGAGCTTGGTGGAGATCCAAGGGCAGGTGAAGTTGAAATATCGGCGGAGTCGTGGTCGTAGTGAGGTGAAGCTAGCTGTTCTGGTCTAATGTCGAAGGATTTAGTTAGTATGTAAACAAAAGGAATTGACTAGCGCTAGAGATTGTCTTGGTGATTATGGTGACGACGTACGATTCGGGAGCACGAGAATAAGTGTTATTTTCCATGATAGGAGCAAGGCGACCTTGGTCCATTGCCCGTTCTTCAAGTTCTTTAGCCATGTTTCGCAGACCATTAGATCGGCGGCGAGTGGAGGTCTTGGGTGTCGCGATCTTGCGGGGCGATAGTGATTGTCTCTTTGCAGGCGGTTCGCTACCTAGACTAGACAACAAGTCACTCATGCCGGCAAGCTGGGCTTCGAGTTTAGCCTTTATTTCGAGAGCATGTTCTGCGATACGCGCAGTCTTATCATCTTCCGCCTCCTTCTCCATGCGCAGGATACTAGAACGCAACTCCAAGTTCTCTGAGAGAATGCGAGCGCATTCGGCTTCCAATTGGCGCAAGCGGATAGCCTGAGTCGAGTTTACCCGCGCGAGTTCTCTATTTTGGCGCAGCATTTTTCGTCTCACTATGGCAATAAACATGCATGTTAGTCTACTAGAGCATTACGCGACAATCGCCATATACATCATCACGATCAACTGAGGGGAAGGACAGCACATACGCGCTTCAACGGTCTCTGCTGGGTACATTGTAGGTGGTTGGTGGGCCTGTTGGCCATTTTGCGCGAGATCGTTTAACCGCGCCATGATTGCTGCAGGCGTTGTTGTTGGTCGAGATAGCTTCTCTATATGGGGGAGCAGCGAGATCACAATATCGCGAAGATGATGGATATAACGGAATTGAGTGCACCCAAAAATATATATATACAAGCAGCATTCATTCCGGCGCACAGGAAAATGAAATATAAAAAATCAGTTGTCGACTCGCTGACCGGAAAGGAGATGTGGAGGTCCTTCTTTGTTGCTTCCTCGACCTGGGCCTTGCTTTGACTATTGCTAGATACTAAAGGACGGACCATTACCAAGGAAATTTTGATTGGCCTATTATTTACATTTGGCCTAAAAGGGATTAGCGTTCATGCTTGTTTTTGCTGTTGCTAGGGTGGCTTTTGTTTGGTCTTGTCATGTGTTCACGTGAAGGCTAACCCGCGTTTTGGTGGGGTTGTTTAAACCCTATTGATGTCATAACCTGACTAATGTTTAACGCGTTAAGCATACTATTGATCGCCAACAAGAGTAGACTCTACTTTGTGAACCAAACAATTACATTCAGTCCTTCATAAACCCACTAGATATTGATTGTATTTTACTATTACACACCATGTCTATGAACCCACGATCACTTGGACATCGTAGAGGTGCCAGCCAGCACAATGCTGGACAATCTCCCGTGTTGGCAGCTCGCATATCAGAAAAGAAGATGGAACTCGATAATCTCAAGGAGCTGCGCGATCTCAGCGCTGCCGTCGCCTCGCAAATGGAACAATTAGAGCAAAAACTCTCTACACTTTCAGAAGGGACAGAGGGTAAGTGTGCTGTAACCAGTCTCCTCGTACTTGACTATAACTAAGTTGATAATGTTTAGCAATTGCATTGGTGATGGGAAACTGGCATAATGTCCTCCGCGCCATCAGTATGGCCTCCTGTAAGTTCATATCCCTCATACCAAAGCCATCATTTTATGATCACCAGATGTTGGGCCCTCATCACGTGCCTATCCTTGCTATCCACTGCCAAGATCTAACAAAAATTCCAAAGCAAAACTCGCAAAACCCATAAACGCACAAGGCGAAGACCAACCGGCACTTCCTCAGACCCTGGTCCGGATACCGACGGAACATGCTCCGGCGGTACAGGAACGAGCTGATGAGGCGGAAGCGGAAGCAGAAGCAGAAGCAGAAGCAGAAGCAGAAGCAGAAGCAGAAGCAGAAGCACAAGGCTCAATGGTGCAGTAGATCAAAGGGCATAGTTGTGTGATAGTAGGATGTATTGATATACCCATAGAGTAAAATAATGCCATGATGATCTTTTCGTATCGCTGTTCTGGATGAACCCAGAATATTATCTATCTCCGTAGTTTAAATTGTACAATGTCTGTATATCTATTTGAAATACAAACATAACCACTTATCCCCAAAGCGGCGCGGTAACTTCAACTGCCCGCTCTACAACTACTTTCACACGATCAGCAAACACCTTGTTTGACGATTCAATATCCAAATGCTCTAACCACACTTTAGCCTGCATCCGGTCCACTGAAATAGAAACACCAGGAACAGGAATACCAAGCTTGTGTAGTCTCTCGAGCTCTGCCAATTTCTGTTTCGCAATATCCTCCTTCTGCTCATCTGTCTCTTCTTCCTCATCACCTCTACTAGTCTCCCGAACGATCTGCGGCTCTGTAATGGGGTTCACGTTGTCGGCCCCAAACTGAGCCTCGAGAAACATGAATATCCGATCCAGACGTTCCTTTGAGGGGACATGTGAATGGGGGTTTTCTTGGAGGCTAGTTATGGCCTTCTTACCATTCTCACTACCATGTGAATGCGAGTGAGGGGTACTTGAGCGTTTGACAGCGGCAGGACTGGTCTCGGCCATCATCAAGAGAACAATGATTGAGTCAGCCATCCCATCGTTGAACATATTTCCTTCCCACTCTAGTTCAACTTCGCGATTGCTCATGTAACGAAGCTTGATGCATCCCATGATGAGGTAAGCGGCAAGCAGATGTGGCAGTTCCTCATCAGCCATCTCAACGTCATCCTTGTTATTGATAGGTTTGCTGAGATTGCGCATCTCAGGGAGCTCATCGATAGCCCCAAATGTGCTCTCGAGAATCCACTTGATTAGATCTGGACCGGCTGCGCCCATAGTGAACCGCTTCTTACAGGTGATAGCTGTGGTGTTCAAGCCTGCGTATTCACGAAGGTCATCCGGTGCCATAAGAGACAGCTTAAAGTCGTTTTGAACTAGAACACCAGTAACCACACGGATATCATCACTTTCTGGTGTGAGGAGGTGGGTCGGCGGCGGAATTTCGGCTAGTCTACCCACGACTTTGGCTATCTTGTCCGATTTGAATGGAATCCGGAGCTCTTCGCAGTTCTTGGGGCTGTAGACCTTGACCTTGGTAGCCTTGCTGGCGTTCAAGGAGAGGAGCTTAGACTTGAGTCTCATCATGTTGTGAACTTCACCATGGACAAGAATCTGTACTTAGGCGTTAGTGTCATCTAGTTTGACATTAGAGTCTTGGTAAACCCTGATATATGATGCCATGGTTGAGGGGAGAACTTACAACCACAGGAGCGGCGACCTCTTCGATGAATTCTCGATTCTCGTTTCCGTCTACATGGGCCGCAAAGGAGTACTCCTCTACACTACAACGGCGAGGGATCATGGTCTTCTCGCCATCACGACGTGATGCAGCGCCCAAATTACGAGACATGACAGCCTGAATCTGATCAGGTTCTTGCATAATCTGCTTTGCCATAGTACCCTCAACACTGTAACCCGTGATGATGACTCCATTCTTGTCGTTGGGAGCCCATCTCTCCAGAAGCTCACGACTGACACCATTCTGCAACATACCTGGACTAGCCAGCATGACACAGCTTCCCATATCATCAAAGCGATCCAGGTTCTTGAGTGATCTGATGTACTTGAAATCCCAAGGCCCAGCCTTGCCAGTAGCATCGCCAGAAGCCACCGCCTCAGCCAGACGTTCACTAAACAATCGTTTGATGTTGTCATTCATGGCGCCAACATATGTTTGGTAAACCAGCATACACTTTCTAGCCAAGTTACTGGCGTAGTAGATAGGCACCTTTTGGAACTCAGAGTGCTTGTCCCAGTACTCATCTAGAATCAGAAGCAACTCTTGTGCACGACCAAGAGCAAACACAGGCATGAGCACACGACCACCTCTGTTCAGAATACCTGTGATCGATTTCATTAAAGCCTGCTCTCTCTCCATGCGGGGAGTATGCGATGAAACACCGTATGTTGACTCAGTGATCAGAACATCGATCTTGACACCGCGGGGAACTTCAGCAGAAACCAAGTGACGATCCTGCTCACGGGAGTAGTCACCCGTGAAAAAGATCTTGAGACCGGCAATCTCAATCAGAAACATGGCGGCACCGAGGACATGACCAGCCGGATACGGCGTAATGCGGATTGAAGAGACAGTATGTGTGGTGTGGTAATCAATAGCCTCAATCATACCAAATGTGTTGAGATGGTCTCGCTCAGTGTATACCGGTTGTGACTGTGACGATGAACCACCAACTCTGACACCATCTTGAATCAGCCACTTGTAGATGGCCTTGGTGGGGTGCGTCATAAAGACGCGCCCTCTAAAGTTAGTCTTGGCTAAGACATAGGGAAGAGATGCAGCATGGTCAACGTGGAAACTAGTCAGTGGTCAGCAACCGACTCATTATATTTCAAGTGGGCACCATAGGACAAAGAAAAGTATGCGAGTTGGGAAACAGAGCTTGTATTGATATTTTGAACGGAAGCAGACACCGACTTGCAACTATCTGCTTAGAAATCCTTTTAACAAGTACGCGATAAAGCGCTGTACATCCTCTCTGACTGGCGACTACGTCCCACGATATCGAGACAACGCTTTTTTCTCATAATGGTTGGTGGGTACTGTGAAACCCCATTACATATCGTGACAAACGCCCTAGCAGCTCTAACTCATGATACAATTCTCATACGGGTGTGGATGGGAGTCTTACTGGCTGATAAGGAGAACATCTACAGTGCTCAGATCAAAGTCGTCGAAAAAGGGCAGAGCAGCTAGACCATCATAGGCGGGATGTTGACCCGCATCAAGCTGTAAGTGATGTTAGATATGTGAATTATGATAGAGGCTGTAATGAATAGGGTTTCGGACTCACCATGATTGTTTTCCCCTTGTATTGGATAACATGACATGAACGACCGACCTCATTACCACCGCCTAGACATAGAAACATGAGCTCATCTGCGGGGTCGACGGGATCGTCGTATCCGGATGCCATCGCACCGGCTTTTCGTTTGGTAGCCATGATGAAATCTAGATAATTGATGCTGAGTCCTGTCTTTTTTAAGTAGTAACAGCCAAATGCCCTTTCTAAGCTGATGATAGAAAGAAAATCTATCGGGTTTGGTCGATTTGTGTTTGTGCTATTTGTTTGATTTGTTGTTTGAGAAGTGTACTGTTATTTCTCCAACTATGACGTTTACCGCAAGGCTGCAATTCGCATTCAAGTTTCTGGAATTACTTTTTGATATAATAAATCCATGTCTTGGCAAGGCAACCAATCATCCTGTACTTTGCCCCACTTATTACCCTGTAGCTCAGCGAACTGACAATCCCGCGACGCGTCTGGATCCACGTGCAACGTCACATGATTCTGACGAGGTCAATTTTCGAGACACTGCATTTGACTTCATCCTCTATCACCACAGCGGCCAGATTTGACGCGACAACCCAGGCCTTGAGCAGCATTTTACCTTGCGCAATAATTCTTTCATCACAAACTCTTGTCTTCCCTTATTTTTAGCACTGAAAAACAATTTGCGCACTCACTTTGCACGACATACGCGCTTTTGGGAGCCGTTTACCGAATCGACAATTGGTGGATGAGGGTTGTAGCGTGCAGCTTCACAGGCGTTCTTGCCTGCTCTGCCGACAAGCTTTGAGCTTCCCCCTCCACCACGACAAAATCTCGACGACCGGATATCACCTATCAAAACTTGATCTTCTAGTTTGAATCCATTGTGACTGGCGACAAATTGGGATAATACTTGGTATTCGGCGACTCAATTGCTATTGTTCATACAACCCATAATCTCTCTCACACATTCTCTGATTATCCCCCCACTCCTCGACCACCGGATTTGCGATCGCTTGCGCTTTCACCCCACGTTCCCGACTTTATACTTTCGCAATGGCAACAACTACAACTCCCGTCCCGCCACCGCAGCAACCAGGCCTGATGAATACTGGCCTTCATCTCCCCGACGGGGCTGCTCCGTCGCCGGTTGCAATTGCGCAAGCTCAAGCCCAGAGGTCGCTCACTAGTACACCCACAACGCCTGTTCCTGTCCCTATGCCCGCGTATACCACTGTTTCTATGGTCCCCATATCATCGCCTGCGCCGGCGTCACCCGGCATTCTCACGCCCGGGATGATGACGCCCATGCCGCTGACGCCGGGTGCTCTCACACCTGGTGACACCAATACCCTTCAGCAACAACAACTTTTGCATCAGCAAACGGCGCAGCAAATGAACCTCCAGCAAACAGCAGTTCTTCAGCATCAAGTCCAGCAAAACCAGAACCTGATGCAATTACAACAACAACAACAACAACAACAACAGCAGCAGCAGCAGCAGCAGCTACCACAGACACCGCAGGCGACCCAGGCCAGCTTTCAGCCCATCATACCAGGAGCAATGGCACCTCCGGCAAGGCCTGCTCCCGGAAAGGAGAAAGATGAAGAATACGATCCGACAGATTCACTCGCTGGAACTGGTGTAGACCTCAAAGCTGAAGAGGCATATATGGCTGAGATCATGGCTCTCCCCAAAGATCAAGCGAAAGCTGGGTATCCTCATCTGCCCCCCGGCAGCCGAGCGGGTATGTTTGGTGCGGGTGCTATGAATCAACCTACTAGCGAAACAACACAAGCGCAAGGCGAATACGCAGCTCAGATATCGGAACAAGCATATAACGACGCGGTGGCGCGTTGGGAAAAGTCGCACGTCCAGGAAATGCATAATCCATTTCTTCAAATTGCCAACATCCATTTTCGCGCAAGCAAGGTCGCCACTGACCAAGGGCTTGGGCTGAATCTAGATCAGAAGATTGGCCCTCATGTATCGAAGCCTAGAACTGCTACTGACAATATCGAGCCCCGTCTTGATGTTAATACCAAAGTCCTGCCCGATGGGACAGCGGTTGTTAGCTCTCATGTGTCCTTTATTCCAATAGAGGGCAATCTAGCGGATCAAATGGCTCTACTGTCTCTTGCAACCAAGTTCAGATTGAAGGCGTTGCTTGAGGACTCAGACCGCATTGCACGTAACCGTCAGTGCTATTCTCACGGTGAAATTCCCCAAGAATGGCAGACTGCAGCTGCAGAGCTGAAGCCATTCAAAGGTGATGTGCCTCTAGAGGGCAGTGAAGAGATTACTGGCTCAGATAGTGGTGTAACCGGCCAGAAGCGTATGTGTATCCATTGTGCATTTCAGTTTTAGATTTAGTAGCAATTAACATTACTTTAGGTTCTATCGATGCAACTAAGCCAACCGACTCTGGTCCCCCTTCAAAGATCCCCAAGGTCTCCACCAACAACATTATCCAAACTGTTCGCGAAACTGGTAGAGCTGAGCGAGAATGGGAGGAACGCCGGTTACGACGCAGAAATGCCCGGCTTAATGGAACCTCTGACACTTCCGCTGCTCAGTCTAGGGCTGGCTCAGTAGCTCCGGGAGGTCCCAATGGCTCCGTTGCCCCCGAAAAGAAGGAAACCTCTACGAAGAAGGAACCTAAGCGTGGCGCCAAAATGGCAGAAGCTAGTCACGCTTCTCAAAATCTCACTAGTTCCATGTTTGCTGGTCTTGGTTCAGCTGGCAGTTTGTTTGGCAAGAAACGCAAAGGCAAGACATACGACTGGATGAACGCAGGCGGCGGTGGAGGCGGCAATAGAAATGGTGCCTCCACACCTGGCAAGTCTGGCAGTAACAATGCAAGCAATGCGCCTGTGCCATTGACATCAGACACTGGACGGAATCGTCTCGGGACATGGCGCGAAGACAAGGAGAAGGGACGCCAAATTCAGCTTCGTGACTGGGTGGCTGTTCTTTCCGATGATGGCCTTGATAGCCGATCACTCCAGAGTGCATTAGATAAGCTTGATTACTCTAGACCCCGCTAGGAGGAGTGGTGATGATCCACCTCGAGATGGTCGACCTTGGCCATTCGTCGACATCTTCTGATCTTCCTTTTGTGACCTTGATTAGTTTTATACCACTAGTTCTTAAGAACTGGAACTCGCATTCTCACTTCAATTTTTGTTGTATCTGTTTCAGAGGATGTATCCTCTTTCTCTTCTTTTCCTTCTCTTACACTTCCATTTTCCCTTGCATCTTAAAAACATGGGACAGGATCGGCGTTTTGTTGTCATCATTTAACTCGTATCTGGATTACTTGCGTTTCTGATTTTCTTTTATTTTCGCTTCATTCCGGTGCCGGTGCCGGTGTTTCTTTTTTTTTTTTCTTTTTTTTCTGTTTTTTCTTTTTTTTTTTGTTGACTGATTTTTCTTTTCTTTCTTTGAAATTTGTTAAGCCTTGTTATCCGTTGACTTGCATGGCCCTGACTACTTTGTGATACTGGAGATATGACTGACTAGCTGACTAAGGTGACTCATGCGATGGATGGCTTATGAATACAAATTGTATTGGGGAGCAACTTGGACGGCAGAATTTCTGGTTGGTTGTTTTGCATTTCCTATTATTCTTTTTCTTATCTTTTTTTCTTTTACCAAAAGCCGACCAGGCACATTCCCATACTACTGCTACTACATTAACAATAAATATGTATATCTTTTTCTATCATATCACCAAGTTTTCATCATATCCGGTCTCATTTTCTTTTGACTCGAATTAACTTTTGGTGAAGTCTCTGCGCCAAGTATACAAGACGTGGGCATTTGCTAAACGTGGTTGGGGCAGTTATCTAGCCTTGGCGAATAACTTGGCGTGTAGCATGATGGTAGGTTATAATTTATAATTCTTCTGCAGATGCTTCTAACAAGCCTTTTTGGTCCGAAAAGGGTGGCCTTGGCCTTGGTGGAGATGCAATGGAGGCCACGCATACTTGAGGACGAATACCATGGCGAATTGATGCGGGTATGGCGTTTTCTAGGTAATTATCCTCCATCACAGCGACACATGCATGTGGTGTCTTGGCTTCCTTGGTATTGATACAAGAAAACAGGATAGTGACACATTCATTACAATGCAGGTTGATAAGAGACTGAAGATTATTCTAACAATCTGATCTTAAGGCAATTGGTGGTCACCTTGCATACCAACACGCAACCACTTGATTTTCGAGATTCTGCTATAATCGACATGGTGACACACAGCAAAACATGATGAAATTTCCGCAAAGCACCCGATTGATCAACTTGGAGCCTCCAACTTTGGTATCACAATTTGACATCACATGACCTATTAGATAATTATATTAATATTTTATTGCTTATTCAAAGAACTTGAAGGCGTGAAATCATGGGACCAAAGTTCGCCATTTTGCCTAGAATTCTTGGCGTTGTCCGATACTAAAAATTGACACAGGCTTTTTTTTCCCCCGCATGTTCCCGGTCTTCGGTGTAAGATTTTGCCACCCCGATGTGGGGCGGCGGAAGATGGAGACTCGGTTCCGGAAATAGTAGGGGCAGTTTCTAACGAAGAATACCCAGTCACTATAGTTCTTTTGAAACTATTACAAAAAAAAAGATGTGATATCATGCAGTTAACCACCCTTTTAAAAAAAAAAACCCCTCAAAAAAACCCCCAAGATATTTGTCTCCCGCTCCCCCCATCCGGAAACACAACAATACCGACCCCCTGCCCCGTCCGCCCCGTCACTTCACTCGTCACGAAAACGGTCTCACAGCGCTGCCCAGACTACACTTATGCCAAGAAACGCATGCATCCGACGGCATTCCGCTGTTATTGGCGGGACACTACTGTTCGCTGTCAAGTTTAGCGTGGAGCGAACGACCGCCATGATGACTGCCAAGCGTCGGCGCCAAGAGCCGCCAAGTACAGTGCCAAGAAGCGTGTCTTGAGTGCTGAGGTGATGTTGACTATTGGTGTATATATACTTGTGATAAAGCTAGATAACTACGTGCGAGATTATTGTAGTGAGTAGAAACATTGTTTCTAATGTAAAACAAGTCATGTGAGCAGATGAGATGAATGATACGTGCGGCTCTGTTGGCGGGGACGTTATAAGTGATTTCCTAAAACGGATAAATTGAGCCGAGGAGGTAGCAGGTACATGCAGCCACATGACTTTACTAGTGTCTATCCATGTAACTGTTATCAGTGCCAAGTACTTGATACTTGCACCAAGTGGGTCCCTAGGTCTGTTAGCCACTTCTATTGATGACTGAATCTTGGAGATACTACTATTGACCGCAGATACGGTAACTACTTCGTACATTCCCAAAAACTTTAGCAATGATGTGATGAATGAGAAAACGGAAGGAACTCATATCTATAAAAATGGGGACTTCTCCCCCTCCATCTACAGACACAAGGCTAATGCTTTTCGTCTTCATATCTTGAGGAACAAGGTGGTCCACATATCCATCGTAATATCATTCCACAACATCTTCAACGCTCTCGAACCCTTATATTATACATTTGTTATCCCCTTTGGTTAATGTCTAGTGTTGGTCTAGATTCAGCAGTACCTTTTACTCCAATGACACACTTCACCTATCGTGTTTGCATTACTACTATAAACTACCTCTCAAGACAACGATCTCCTCAACTTGGCCTATGAAACAAATGAATCATACAGGCTTATCTTTCCACCACGTCCTATTATACCTAAACATTCATTTCCACAATGTCCGAACGCGACAAACTTCAGAGGCATGAGTTCCTCTGCCTAGTAGAGGAGGTTGTGAAAGCCTACTCAACTAGCCTCGACTCTGGGCTGACCCCGATGCAAGTCACACAACTACAGTCCTTTCACCCCGAAAATGTTATTGCCGGTGAAGAAGGTACTCCCTTGCTAAAGATATTCTTCAAGCAGCTTTGCAACGCCATGGTTCTGGTAAGTCGCCCACCATCCCGCTTCTTTTACTTGTGTGTGTGTCTCTTTTGCCAACTTAGTATAGGTGCTTTTTATCGTCATGATCCTCAGCTTCACTTTGAAGGATTGGGTTGAAGGTGGTGTTGTTACCGTCGTCATTGCACTCAACGTCAGCATTGGCTTCTTCCAAGAGGCTAAAGCCGAACGACGCATGGACGCACTTCGGGCCCTATCTTCCCCATCCGCTACTGTCTTAAGAGAAGGTCGCACAATCGTCATCCCCAAGTAAGTTGGAACCCTGTACATACATTAAAATGATGAGTTAGAATCTAACATTCCAAAAGTGCTCAAGTAGTTCCTGGTGACATCGTCTTTCTCAAGATGGGTGATACCGTTCCTGCCGACCTCCGTCTCTTCGAAGCCATGAATCTCTGCTGCGATGAGCAGTCCCTTACGGGCGAATCGATAGCTGTTGACAAGATTACCCAAAACAATATCACTATTCCTGGTACTTGGACCCTAGCAACTGATGAAAGTCAAGTTGGTATCGGTGACCGTGTCAACATTGCGTATGCTACAACTGTAGTACAAAAGGGTCGTGGCATGGGTATCGTCATTCGGACTGGTATGCTGACAGAAGTCGGAAAGATTGCTGCTAGTACCACCAAGAAGAAGCGTAAGCCCGGCCGTTCCATGAACGCAAAGAAGTATGGTGGTAAGCAGGCTGCAAAGGGCGTCATCTTGACGGCCAAAGACAAGATTTCCAAGTTTCTGGGGCTTTCCGAGGGTACACCTCTGCAAATGAAGTTAGCCAAACTTGCTTACGTTTTGTTCTTCACTGCTATTCTACTTGCTATCATTGTTTTTGCCGTGAACAAGTTCAGAATTCCTGCTGAAGTTGTCATTTATGCCACTTCTCTGGGTATTGCGATTATCCCCGAGTCTCTAGTTGCTGTCCTTACCATCACCATGGTGACCGCCGTAAATGTGATGCACAAGGCTCAAGTTGTTGTTCGCGATCTTTCTGCCATTGAAGCTTTGGGTGGCGTCACCAACATTTGCTCTGACAAAACTGGAACTTTGACACAAGGTGCCATGATTGTGCGCAAGGTGTGGTTGCCTTCCAAGAATCTGTACACCGTTCACGACTCTCACAAATCAAACAACCCCACACAAGGCCGGGTAACCCATCAGCTAGTAGACTTGGAGCCGAAGGCTGTCTCAGTCGCGACTCGTAACTTTGACGAGGAGCGTTCTGCCAATGCTCTGCGATTTGATGTCCCCAACGACAAACTCAACATGACCAAACAGCAAGAAACCACGCCTGAAGAGACACCTGCCGAGTTGACTCCTCACCTGTCCACGTATCTGATGGCTTCAAGTCTGTGTAATCTTGCCAAGGTTATTTTCGAAACGGCTTCAGAGCAGTGGCAGGCCCAGGGTGAACCCACCGAGATTGCTCTTCAGGTATTTGCCATGCGTTTCAATTTTGGCAGTAAAGCTCTGCTTGATCAAGGTTGGAAGCAAGTTGCTGAATTCCCCTTTGACAGTTCTATCAAGCGCATGTCTGTGGTCTACAATGCGCCTGCTGATGATACTTCCATTCAAGGTGCTGATGAAAACTCCATTATATTCACCAAGGGGGCAGTAGAACGTGTTCTTGACAGATGCTCACACATAGGATACGCTGAAAACCGCCAAGAGCTAACTGAGACCGACAAAACCACCATCATGGAGCAAATGTCTGCTTTGGCTTCACAAGGCCAACGTGTTTTGTGCATTGCGTATCGTGTGTGGGATGGCCGTTTCGTGGCCCACGTCTCTGGTGACTCGGGGAAGGAATCTGCCAACCGTGAGGAAGTTGAATCCGGTCTGACATTCCTGGGACTAGCTGGCATCTACGATCCTCCTCGTCGTGAAACTCAACCCTCGATCGCCGAGTGCTCCAACGCAGGTATCAAGGTTCACATGTTGACTGGTGATCATCCAGACACTGCAAAGGCCATTGCCAAGGAAGTTGGTATCATTCCCAAGAACCTTTGTGTGCTTCCCGAGTCTATCCGCAAGACTGTGGTTCTGACTGCAACCGAGTTTGACAAGATGACGGAAAAGGAGATTGATGCCCTTGAAGAGCTACCTCTGGTAATTGCTCGATGTGCACCTCAAACCAAGACTCACATGATTGAGGCACTCAGACGCCGTGGTGCGTATATGGCAATGACTGGTGACGGAGTCAATGATGCGCCTTCTTTGTCGGCTGCCGATGTTGGCATAGCTATGGGTTCGGGTTCTGATGTTGCCAAATCTGCGTCCAAGATTGTGTTATCCGACGACAAGTTCAACTCTATTGTGACGGCTATTCGTGAAGGCCGTCGCATGTTTGACAACATTCAAAAGTTTGTTCTTCATCTTTTGACCTCCAATGTGGGTGAAGTGATTCTTCTTGTTGCGGGTCTAGGATTCCAAGATGCCACGGGTTACTCTGTCTTTCCAGTATCGCCGATTCAAATTTTATGGATCAACATGTTGACGTCCTCGTTCCCGGCTTTGGGATTGGGACGTGAGCCGGCAGCAGCTAATGTGATGCGCAAACCGCCACATAACAAGAAGCAGGGTGTCTTTTCAAAGCAAATCATGGTTGATATGCTAGTTTACGGCATCTTGATGGGCACGGCGTCCATTATGACATTTGTCATTGTTGTCTACGGCAAATACGGCGGTGAACTTGGCCATGACTGTAACAAGAAGTGGTCGGAATCGTGCAGACCAGTCTTCAGAGCCAGAGCGGCTGTATTTGCTGAGCTGACTTGGCTCATTTTGCTTTCGGCATGGGAGTTCAAGGACCTACGGCGGTCTCTTTTCTGTCTTGATGACACCAAAAAGAGCTGGTCGTCGGTATTCAGAGATGTATATGCCAACAAATTCCTGTTCTATTCGGTGATTATCGGCATGTTATCGGTGTTCCCCGTGGTATATATCCCTGGTCTCAACACCAAGGTGTTCAAGCATAAAGGCATCTCGTGGGAATGGGGGCTTGTGATTGGCTTTACCATCTTGTTTGTTGCGGGTATTGAAGCCTGGAAGCTTATCAAGCGCAGGATGCATCTGCTTGAAGATCGGCCTATCAAGCGCGGGGCTTATGTACAGGGCGATGATGGGGCATCGACTGGCCTTTTGGGACGAACGCTAACAATGGTCAGCTTCAAGTCCTGGCGCTCGAATGCAGCAGAGTCTACCAGTGATGGCAAGAAGAACACGCGCGTTTTCACGAATTAGAGATGGGAAAACCTTGTTGATGTGCCGGAAAAAGAGGCGAGCCAAGCAACATTGGTGGTGGGTTTAACTTGGAACCGTTGATTTTTTTTTTTTTTTTCACTTCTCTTTCCCACTTCTTTGCATTGCATTGGTTTTATCTCCGTCTCATTTCTTTCTTTCTTTTTATTATTATATTACAGCGTCCTGCGGAATTTCCTCTTGTTGATTATTTTTATTATTATTATTATTATTATTATTATTATTATTGTGGTTATTGGAATTGAGGATTCCTACCTGTTATCAGAGGCGGTGACGAATATTATGTCAGTGCATAAGTATTTATGCAGATGTGGTTGAGAGTGGACAGATGATGCATTGTTATACCCGGTGCTTGTCCGGAGGTCTTTATCGATGCTCCGAGCGCGCTACGCTTTTTTAGAAATGAATTTCACAATTTCGTATCGTCAAATTGTGACAGGTGTGTTTTTCAGATGCAAAAATTGCCACCCTATGGCTATGTTATAATGAATTTATAGTATAGTGCCAACGATCTACATTTGACTGGTTCTATCTACAGACAACTATCGGCCCTCAACGGTCTATCCCATCCGGCAATGGTCCGACTCACTAGATCACGGTCCGAGATGAATGTGACTCTAAAGGGGAAATCAACCGTATGATATACTTTGATACATGGTAGACATTTTTGTCTTTGTCAACAGAAATGTCAGCGTGAGGAAACAATGCCCGGGGGCGGGAAGGGTAGCCGGGGATTATTTTGAGGGCCGGAGGGAAGTCGGGGACATTACGGGGTTTGATGGGAAGTGGAGTGGGATGGATAGGGTAAGGTTAGGCGGGCATTGGGTTCTGTAGAGAAAGGGTATAATTTTTTTTTTGGGGGNGGGGGGGGGGGGTGAGACAAAGGGCAATGAAGTGCGAATATGGCAGGGTTGTGGTTGTTGTTGTTGTTGTTGTTTTTGTTTTTCGGGATGCGGCTTAGTTGAGGTGCGGACCGGTGTAGGTAGTATAAGGTGGAAAGCTGTCGGACGAAATGAGGTTCGTCGAACACAAGATTTGTGATGATCAGTGAGATGGGAAATGCGCAGATGCGAGATGTGGCATTATATATATATCTCTCTCTCTTGATTGGGAAATGAATCAGATACAGTTCATTGTAAGTAGATAAGATTAGGTTCTTGAGGCTTTGCCGAGGAGAGGTATTGAGGCTTTGCCGAGGAGAGGTATAGATAACCCCGGGAGTAGGCAGACAAGCTCCGATATGCAAGTACCACGTAGTGTATATGTTTGAAAGTCAAGGGAACCTCTAGATTATTCCGAGGGAGGGACGGCAAAAGGGATCTCCAAGATGATGGATATGCCAAGGGGGCTAATGTTGCTCAAGATATATTGGCAATATGCACGGACTGTTTATTTGCACGACAATATCATCTCGTGGAGCCAAGAGGAGGAGGAGAAGACGACAAAGACGACGACGACAAGGACGACGACGACGACGACGACAAAGATCTACAGTCTTCAAGACACATATGTGCTCATCACGACAAGCAAAATGGCCACTTCGGCTACAGTTGTATATTTGTCTTGTTCAGCGGTTGGCTCTTTCTGGGAATGTGTTTTTGAATCTTGGTGATGAAACCGAATGGTACGGACCTTTGATAACGGGAATCCTGTGGTGTTTTGGAGGGAGGGGGCCTGTCGGTGTTATTTCCGGGGATGGTTGTCAGTACGGGTTGGGTGGAGGACATTTTGGGAAGCGGAGGCCGGTCGGTGTGGGAAGGGTAGTGAGGAAGAGTGCCAAGGTTCGTTGTAGAAGATATGTGGTTCAGTGGAGGGGAATACACCTTTGTAGAGAAAAGTCCAGCTATTGCTTGGTGGAAGTGATGTGAATTTTTTTTGGTGGTAGATTTGAATAATGATGTGTTGAGGCTAGAAAGCTGAGCTCTGGGCAGTGAATATAGACATTGATTGATGAAATAAATCTCATAACAAAATCTATCTAGTTTGCCACAAAGACAGCATCACCGGCTAAACATCCCCATCTCATTCCCAGTCTGATCAGGAAGATGAAGATCACCACTACCTTGCCATGCTGTTTTCTAATCCTTTCTCGTGCAACCTGTACATCTCTATCATTTATCAGTTTTTTTTTTTTTTTTTT
>MKGJ01000250.1:0-35276 GCA_002018255.1 Bretziella fagacearum | reverse complement strand
TGATGATGGTGATGATGGTGATGATGGTGATGATAATTAAAAGAATGAAAAAAATTGAGAAAATAAAATAAAATAATAAAAATTTTTTCACCCAATTTTGATACTTGTGAGGAGTTGCTGGATAAAGGAAAGAACCTATGTAATCAGTTTTTAATGATGGCAGTTGCTATTTAGGGTCAGGTCACTACCTAGTTTCTAAACTTCACCAAGTAAGTACACAATTACGCAAATGTATCAAAGAAAAATGGCAATTTCTAAAACTCTCACGGTGCTTGCTATTTTTTTATAACTATATCGTACTATAAACTCGGGCGTTATCAAACAAGAGGCAAAAGACAAAAGGCAAAAGGTGTCGTCGGTGTCGGCCCAGTCCGCTTTTCTGGGCGCAGACAAACTTGATTGGAGTACACGGAGACGCAGCTTTTTGATGTGTTGTTGATTATCGCATGTCTCGGTAAGGAGAATAATAGCTACATGTCAGCACTAGTATTTATGGCGATCCTTTTAGCTCTTATAGTAAGCGATATAAACCATTAGGGTTTGAAAGGACAACAAGACCCTTATAGTCATGCGCCACTCACGCCACATTGAAACTCTGACTGTGGCGCCATGTCCTTTTACATCCGCGAGTAAGCACAATTGATTGTGAATCTTGACTTGATCGCTTTACATCGACTGCCCCCTGCGCCTTTGCTTGACCTTTGGGCCTCGCATACCCGCACCCAACCCAGACAGTAGACGCAGCATCTCTCCATCTCCAACTCCTTAAGAATAGCCATCATGCCGGTGCCGGCAGGCCAAGCGGCCTACAAGAAAAAGGATGGCATTATTGGCATCACCACCAACAATGAGCACGTGACCTGGACGCCGATGCCTGGAAATGGCTCACCGACCGTCTCACTTGCCGTTGCCAACATCACCAGTGAGTTCAATCTTTCCCAAGTCACCAGTGTAGGGTAGCCGTTAACAATATACGTAGACCTCCAACAAACCCCTGACAGCGCGCCAAAGGTCATGCTCAGAATCTTTGCCAAAGGCCCCGACGGCGGTGAAGCTGCCGCATACCTCTTCCATTTCAACGGCCCGGAAGCCCGCCCTCAAGCCAACGCCTTCAAAGACGCCCTATCCAACCTCATCACCAACCTCCGCTCCTCGGACCTCGCCGTCCCGAAGCTCGCCGCAGCTGCTACTCCTGCCGCGGATGCAGCCGGGTCAGCTTCGGGATCAATGGCATTTTCGGCGGCTGTCAATGCGCAGCCGGCGGCCAAGTGGTTTGATGATTCGCAATTAAAGACGGATATTGAGTTGCAGCAGAGTCTGATGAAGAAGGATAAGGCGTTGCATTTGACGTACATGGAGGCACGGAGGACGAAGCCAGAGGCGATTTCGGATGGAGCGTTCAATTCGCAGTTTTGGTCAACGCGGACTAATCTGCTGCGGGCGCATGCGATTGAGAGTCATCAGAAGAAGGGATCATATAATGTGTTGTCGACGATCAAGCCCAAGACTATCGATGGCGAGCTGAAGCTCAACATTTCGGTGGAACAGGTACAAATGATCTTCGCGCAGCATCCACTTGTGAAGCGCATCTACAACGAGAATGTACCCAAATTATCCGAGGGTGAATTCTGGTCTAGATTCTTCCTGTCTCGTCTAAGTAAGCAGTTGCGAGGTGAACGCATCACCGACGTCGATAACCGGGATTCATTGTTTGATAGATATGACCACACGGAAGATACGCGGGGGTTCTTCTCACGGGTGTTGACGCAGCCGGTGCCGGCAATCATCGATATCAATGCCAACGAGGAGGACCAGGGTGGCCGCAAGACGGGTAATCGCGCCGACGTGGAGATGCGTCCCAGAGCCAACGTTCCCATTGTCGCAACATTGAATTCCCTTTCTGAAAAGATCATGGCAGCAGTCGCCCCGTTAGATGCCGACCCTCTCGCCCCAAAAGGCTTAGATGAGACAACCTACAACCAACTGCTCCTGCGCGATCTCAACGGTGACGCCAAGGAACACCGAATCCCACTAGCCATCAAAGAGCAGAGTCTCTTCTTCGCAAAGACAACATCCGGTGGCGCCAAAGACCCTGACTCCAACGCCGCCGTCTTCGCCACCCAAGACCCCGCCACCGTCCTCGCCCAATTCCGCTCCGAAGCCACCAAACTCTCTGGTAAATCCGGCGGCCTCAACCTCCACGCCATGATCGGCGTCGGCCCCGTCGACGACCCCGACGAAGCCGACCGCGACGGCGAGGCCACCAAGGGTAACGGAGAGCTACACGTGGGATCCCAGGCGGCCCGACAGGCGGCGGAAAAGGACGTCCTGGATGCCATTTTCGCAAAGAGGGGAGAAGTCCACGGGGATATCTCGGCGGCGGACTCACCGTTGGGGTTATCGGTGGGGCTGGCCGAACGGTGTACGCTGACACATGCGACGACGATGGAATTTGCAAATCAGTTTTGGAGTGCGTTTCTTTCGGGCGATGCGGATCGGGCGGGCGAGTTGCCGTATTTGGTGGAATCGTTGCGGCGGTCGGCGCAGAGGATTCTGGCGGTGGCGGAGGAGGCGGAGACGGAGAGGATCAAGGTAATTGAGGAGAAGAAGAATGAGATTAGGGAGTATTATAAGAAGACGGGCAAGAAATTGAGGTGGAAGGCGGATAGTGTGGCGGGGGGAAAGAGTGCGGTGTTGACGATGATGAGACCGACTTTGCAGGCGTTGAATAGGGCGCAGGAGGAGTATAAGAAGGCGTTGGAGGCGGAGGGGATTTTGCAGTCAACGGAGTAGATGAAGACTTTCTTTTGTTGTTCTGTCAGACTGGGTATATATATAGACTTGTTATTTTGATAAAACGTTTTTTGTATGTGGTAAGTATGTTTAATTCTACAATATATCGTATCGTACACTATTGTTATCCCTCCTCCCATTTATATCTCCTAATATAAACTACTCCCCCCCCTCCTTCCGAACCTTGACATCCTCCGCATCCACCTTCTTCGGCCTCCCGGGAACCCCAAACCCCATCGCCGCCCTCTTCTTTTGTTGCCCCGGCTTCCCATGCACATCATCAAACTTCCGGATCCCCTTCATACTCTCCATATCATCCGAAATACTCGCCCCAATCTCCTTCAACGCATGTTCGAAATGCTCCTTGGTCAGCGTCCTCCGCACCGGATATCTCCACGGCTCTGCCCCCGGTTCTGCCGTCGCCGCATACTGTTCCGCCGCCTCTGTTTCCTCCCGCACAGCAGCCATCGCTGCAGCCACACAGAGATTCTTGAGGTCGGAGCCAGAATAAAGCGGCGTGCGTTGGGCAAGGGTGGCCAGGGAAATGGACGGGTCGAGTTGTTCATCTTTGAGGAGGATCCCAAGGATGGCCTGGCGGTCAGATTGGACGGGGAGGTCGATGAGGAGCTTGCGAGGGAGGCGGCGGAGGACGGCTTCATCAAGGTCAAAGGGGCGGTTGGTGGCAACCATGATAAAGGCATTGGTGCCACTCATGCCGTCCCATTCACGGAGGAATTCGTTGATGACTTCGCGGTGGGACGTGGTTCCCGAGGTTCGCCCGCGGGACGCCAAGAGGGCGTCGGCTTCGTCGATGAAGATTACTAATGGAGCAAGCTTCTTGGCAAGACTAAAGACTGCGGCAACGTTCTTTTCGCCTTGACCAACCCACATTTCATTGATAGATGCACCAGATACCTCTAGCATGTTTGCTCCACTCTCTTTGGCAACAGCCTTGGCCAGTAACGTTTTGCCTGTTCCCGGTGGGCCATACAAAAGACATCCCGGGATGCGATCCCGTGAAAGAACACCGTATCCAAAGGCATCCGGCCGCTGTAGCGAAAGCATTGTCAGAAGCTTCAGGGCTTGGATGGTCGCAGCTGGGGCGTGGACGTCGGCAAACGTTGTCTTGATAGCCGAGGCATCAACTAGGCCAGACAGCAGTTTCTTCTCATAGTCGGTAAAGTGTGACATGGGAAGTTGCGACATGTTGTCAAATGGGCCGCCATCTCCGTTGAAGCGCTCACGGCCACCGCGGGAAATAGGCTTGGTAAAACTGCTAGACGGAGCAGAACGGGAGGTCTCGGGACGGGGTTTCGGTATATGCATGTGCTGAGTCGAGGTGCCGCCACTGCCATTTCCTTTGTTCTTGGATGCGCCATTGACCCCAGAAGTCCTCGATGAAGAAGATGCCGTCTTGTTCTGTTCTTTGGCAGAAAATGCGGCTTTCTTGCCCGTTTCCGATAACGCACTAGCTTCTGTCTCCAGCTGTTGGTAGATGCTCGAGAACTTTTCGGCTGCATCGGCATACGGACTCCGGCCATGCGTGAGGATCCGCTGTGCCAATATATACAGCTCCGTAAATGGCACGATTCCAGAACCAATGATTGGATCATAATCACGTCCAAGGTTCGCCCGGAGTTCATCAAAGAGCTTCTTCAACGGCTCCTTGATCGCCTGACGAGACCACCAACGCCGCTTCTCCCGGAGATCTGCAAGCCCCTTCCGATAGGCAGCAAGGGCGGAGAAGGGCAACTGTTGTTCCAGCCACACAGGATCCAAAGAATCGTCCGGTGAGAGCTGGTCAAGTACATGTCGGAGATTTTCGCAATTCTGCTCAAGGAAATCCACCTTTTCAGATCCAGACCACTCGTAATATTCCAGCGCCAACCGTGGTTCAGCCTTGAACGGTACCAGATGATCTGCCGTAGCAATTTCCTTAAGTGTCCGGAGATAGTCCGGAGACCGCTGCCGGGCCGAAGATGACCCAACGAGAACGATTTTGCGGCTATTGAGCCACAGGGCGTCAATCATATGACGGAACCGTCCAATGATTAGCGCGCCTTCAAGGGTCATGTTCAGTTCAACATAGTCGTCAATATGAATGATGAGCGGAGTAGACTCTTCAGTGTTGCCGCCGGCCTTTAGACACGCAGCCCGAAGAAGCTGTTCAAGCGCTGCCTGGATCTTCAGGTTACCCCAACGGTCCGTACTAGACAAATGATACCCCATCGGCTCCTCCTTGATTTTCATCAATTCGTCCTCAAAAGCATCTTCAGCCACATCCTCCGAGTGCGCCCCAAAGAGCATCTCCGCCAACTGCGCCGGCTCCTGCTCCGAATTATCCTGATACCCAAGATAGTTGAGAAGATCTCCTGGCACCGACAGCGTTCCATTCAAATAAGCCGCTCGGAAACCCAACAGCGAAAACGGACCCCGAGACAATGCCCAGTCCTGACCAAGGAACAGACCGAGAATCCGCGAAAGATCCTGCGCATCCATCCGCACCAAGTCGGCGCCAACTGCCGTCGCAATGTGTCGCACCAGTGACTTGCTAAAACGCTTGCCGCCGTATTTTGCCGTCTCGATCACCGTCACCGGCCGTTGCACATCGCCCGCACGCTTTCCGACTGGAGGCGGAGCATGGAGTTCGGCGTAAACAGCCTTTTCGACTTCCAAGATGTCACTGACCGGGTTAGACTTGTTGGGTTTGTCGGGGAAGAAGGCTTGTTTCTGAAGGATCATCTCCGGGATAAAGATGCTGGGTGATTGTTGGTACGGCATTGACATGGCTTCAACCGCTTCATTATCAAGTACATCTTCACCACGTGAGAAATCCTCCACCCGTTTCTCCTGGACAGCTACCGGCTGACCGAGTCCCCAGTAGCTTGGCGCCGCTTTCCGAACGGCATCAATCGATGCATGTAATGACTCGGGAACAGGGACATTGTTGTCCACATGCCAGGCATATAGCGCATACGCTGCCGAGAGAGAAAGCAAAGCCGTGCGCCGCTCGGCCGCTCCAAGATCACGGTAGAGAGCCTTTTTCAGCTCGCCCTTTTTCCATTCGGCCAGTAGAAAGTGTAGCCGGTATCTATCAAACGATGGAGTCGGCGGCATGATGGTGGGGTCGCTCTCGGTGGTAGGTTCCGATACTTCATCGGCAGTTGTCTGTTTAGACTTGTCCTCACCTTTGGGCGTCGTTTCAACCTTGGAGTTTGTAGCATCTGTTGACTGTGCCAAAGCAGCTTTCAGGACCTCAGAAGTCGCCTCTAGTGCTTCCGCTGTCATCATGGCCTGACTCTCCATAATCGGCCGTTCCTCTGGTAGGTTAGGCATCTCTGCAGAAATCTCGACCAAAGGTGCGGCGGCGCCATCACTGTCTTCTTCCTTTGCCGTCTCTCCAACAGGATCCTCTGCCGGCCGCTCATCAATGATATGCGGGTTGTAGTACTGCTGTAGCCATGACGCCTGCAACGACCGCCAATTGGGCCCGTCAAATACAGGCCACTCCGGCTCCGCAAACGGCTCATGCAGGAAGACATTGCGGTCGAGGAACGTATCGGGGAGATCGCAGGGTGGCGGCGCTTCGACAATGGGCAGCCTTTTCGTTTTTTGAAGACGAGAGGCTTCACGGCCGCGCTGGTGAAGGAGACGACGGCTGAGAGGAGTGGTGCGACCGCTGGGTGTAGGGAAGATGTCGGGAGTGGAAGAGTAGGGTTTCGGGTCAGTGGTAGATTCGGCGGTTTCGTTGACGGGTGGAGTGGATTCTTCGCAAGGGGCTGGGGCTGCGCCGTCACTAGAAGAAGGGGTGTCATTGGAGGGTTCAGATGCAGGTGCCGGCGCCGAGTCCGAAGGGGTGTCTGATGGGGATTTGGAAGGGGTATTGTCGCGGCGAGCAGTGAAGGTGTGAAAGTCGCGAGGAATGGGGAGAGAAGAGGCTGGTATAGCCCTAGAGGCCATAGAAGACACGGCTTTAAGGCGGCATGGCGCTAACGAATGCATACTGAGATTGAAGTAATGAATGCGAGAGAGTATTGAGCAAGAAACGTTGACCGTGGGGGTTGCGTACAAGTGACTCGACCCCGCGGTTAATATCTGATGACGAGAGCGATTAGACAGTGTCTTTCTATATGTGACAGGCGAATGGGTATCAAATGCAAAAAGAAAAAGATGTCGGTGCGAATGTTTTCGAAGCGAGTCCGCGGTCTCGATAGTGGCGTGTTAGATTGTACATTGGAGGGCCAAGAACCAGTTGAATCTGGGTGACGTCGACAAGCAGCTAAATTTCAAACAGGATGCATGTGTGGGCTGCTGAGTCAGCATATTCTAGGGTTCAGTTAGGGTACATGATGTGGATACTAATTGTACATTCACTTTATTTATCAAATTTAAAGACCAGTTCATAAATGGGTAGCAGAAAAACTCATATGCTTCATTTTGAAGAACGTGTCTATGGCTAAGATATGTACAGCGAAAAAGTAATTTCCCAGCGAGTTTCCGCAAAGCAAAGCCCCCCCCCCCTCTCAACATATCGAGCACCACCAGCCCCGGGGGGGGAGATACAACAAAGCAACTGATAGAGTATCAAAAAAAGGTGTGGAAAAGTAGGTCCTTCTTCTAATAGGGGAAGTTTTACCAAATAAAGAGGTAGAATAGAAGACAAAAACAAAAGGGATAAAAACGAGCAAATCACAACTGAAGAAAACAAGAGACACATATGCGGAAACTGTGTCCTATAGCAAAGGGACAGAAAAGGTCCAAGAGAATCAAACCAAGAGATCCAGCTATGAACGCGCACATAACATAGGGAGCGTCGGGTAGAGAGCAACGCGTACTAACAATACTCGCAAGGGCATCATTATTCATTACGGGCTCGGCTGTCCCCGGCCTCGAAGACTGATGGCATTATACAGACCGCAGAAGACTAGGTCAGGACTAAACGCAGCCGTGAGATAACATGAGAATGGGGGGAGAAGATAAAAATGGGGAGGGGGTGTTTGATTCTTCATCTGGGCTCGAAGAGGGCCAGCTGCAAAACGGCTGGAGAAACGCAAAGAAGTAAAAACAGAGAATAATAATCAAATAGGGAAAGTCTGAACCAAGGGGAAATAGAAGAATTAGATAATCATAAGTGTAGAAGGATGATTTGTCCGGAAAGAGGGCCATCATGACTGAAAGAGCGGATAAGAGAGAAAAGCTCACGGGCAAAGAATGACATTTCTTAGACGTGCGAGACAACCCACTTGCGCTGCACAGTGATGTTGTGATCCTCTTCGTTCTCCTCCTTTCCGTTAGTAAGCTCAGCCTCAGAGCCATGGGAGTTACGGGACTCGGCACGAGTAGTCTCAACAGTGTAGCCGACTTGCATGTTCTCGGCGTAGATGGTCTCCATAGCGAAGCCATCATCTGCCAGACGTCTGGGCTTAGCAGAGGAACCGAAAGTCTTGAGGTGGGAAGGGTTGTATGAGTTCTTGTTGGAGTCGTCGTTGGTGCGTAGGCCCAGGCACTTCATGTGGGTGGTGGGACGAAGCATGGGGAGGGAAATGCAGAGGATACCGAGGAGGGGCTCGGTGGTGGACAGGAAGGAGGCGTAGATCATGGTGCCGGTAATGTTGTTGACGAGATCGAGAGCGTTGAGGAAGTAGATGCGGCAGATGGAGACAATGGTGACCAGGAAACCAATCATGAAGACACCAGTCAGGGCAACCTTCATACCGGTGCGGGCCTTCAAGGCCCAGACGGTGCGAATGGGAAGCAACAGGATCATGATATCAGTAACGGCATTGAAGGAACCAATGGCAATGAAGGAAGCCTTTTGAGAACCGCAGGTACCCTTGGTCCAAGGGTCATAGGTGGCCTTGAAGGGCTTGCAGATGAGGAAGACCTGCAGGATGTTGGCCAACGACCATAGCAGCACGAAGACAATGACACCTTTGGTAGCAAGTTGCAAGCTGCGGTTGACAAACACTCTGAGGTAGAAGAAGAGGGCAGAGAGCTTGATGAAAAGAGTGCTAGAGGCAAAAAAGAACTCGTAGGCGACCAGAAGCTGGAGAGAAAAAAAAGAAAAAGAAAAAACATAATGTTAGTTTACAGGGTCGTTCAATCAAGGTGTGGCTTGCAGATGTAGGTTAGGTTAGGTTATGTTTCATGGAGATGATGGTTGTACCATCACCACACAACAGTGTGTGTGTCTCACAGGGCGTGGCGGTCATGAAGTTCATGGGGAGGTTTTATAGACGCAAGGGAGAAGACGTCAATAAATCGACATGCCCAACTGATGTCGTAATTCTTTTTTTTTTTTTTTTTTTCAAGGGATCCTGATCAAGAAGGAACCTCAAGATGGCAAAAAATTGTGGACCAAACTGTTGTGCGACATGCAAAACACTAGAATGGAAGGCGCGAAAGTGATAACGATGAAGCATAATATAACTTACTCTGAGTATCAAAGGGACGTTGGCTGCAGCGACAGATAGCGGGTAGCCGACACCGAGCGAAGAGTCTATAAAGAGAAAACAATTAGGTTAGTATAGCTGATTGTTTAAGCCAATTAAGGAATAGGCATGGATTCTTTTTTTTTTCTCTTTCTTTTCTCTTTTTTTTTATCCCCTCTGCTTATGTAAGTTGTTGGTCATGTTAGGCCGGCAACTACCCGAAACGAGGAGTCCTTGCTTACGTCAACCGTTGAAATAACTTTAGCTGCAAGCGATAACAAAAAAGACAAAGAAAAAAGAAAAGAAAAAGCTATCAGCGCCGACTTTTGTTTAGATTTCTAAAGATGGTTCGGCGTTGCGTGGCTTCGCTTGGAAAAGACGATGGCATGCATTTCGCTTGGTAGGACACACACATATTGTGTATTGAATGACCGACAAAAGGAGACCTGGAATGATCCGGAGGATTCCCCGGGCCGTTTTTTCTTTTTATGGGTGGCTCGTAAATAGCGAATTGTCACATGTGCACACACAACACACACACACACACACATATATATATATATATATATATACCTATATACAGAAACGGGATCATGGTTGCGGATGAAAAGACTACAAAGGGAGACGGAGAGAGAGAGAGGGAAGAACCGTTATGTGGTAGACTCAGCTGACAAACCGGGAAAATGAGGATACCATTTTAAGAGTGATGTTGTAAAGTAGGTACTTTTTCTGGATGATGCCTAGTAAGAAGAGGTTGATGTTTGGTTGAACATGCAGGTTTGAAAAAAAACCCTGGTGCTTTTAATAGAAATGGGTTTGGGTTTTCTTTGTAAAAGTTGAAAGCCTGTAAGATGCATCTTTTTTCTTTTTTAATTTTTTAATTTTTTAATTTTTTAATTTTTTTGCAAAGAAAAGAAAAGAAAAAAAAAAAATTAAAAAAAGGCCGGTAAGAACTTGTTTAGGAGGACCCTGTCCCCGTCATACAACGACAAGGCCAGGCCAAACTAAACCAAGCAAATACTTTTTTTTATTTTATTCAAATGTGACGACTTGGGAACAACAAGTTTGATGAAACGAGTGCAAGCCGCAAGTCAACGACAGTGGTAAGATTGATATCTGAAGATGACCAACAGATTATAGCCTTTTAGGATAGTATTTGCCTCATACCTAGTTCATCAATACATTAGATCCTACTCGACCTCTCCAGAAAGGCGGATTTAATATTTACCGTTTTGGGGTTGGAGAGGAAGGGAGAGGGGTTTGGATACTCATATTTAATAATCAAAAAATAAAGCAGAGAGGTAGCCATATAATCAGAATGAAGCATGGTGAACCCGGAAGAAGAGATCTAAAGAGGCAGATGGATGATCCACAGAGATGACAGGCTCCGTAAATCAAAAGTGAATATGATCAAGGCTGTCTGTTGTTCAGGTGCTATGATTGATGCTTGGCCCTCCCTCTCTGACAGCTTTCCCAATTGCCCTGTCTTTGATAATCCCTAAGCTGACTTACATATGGGGCTTTTACTTTTTTAGTATTGACAAATTTATTTTTTTATTTTTTTGATTGATAAATTGAGGCTTTCAAGAATGGTTGACTAGATATGCTGACTGAAGCACAAGCCTTTGGTGAGGTATTACATGTAGCAAAAAAAAAAAAGAAAAAAAAAGAAAAAAAAAAAAAAAAAAAAAAAAAAAAAAAGAGAAAAAGGCCACCCTAGTTCATTGTCTCATTTTCCTAGTATGAGATATATGACAGAGCCAATGTCGATATCCATTACGTTGTTCATATTCAATTTTGACAATCAGTTTCCATAGTTGTATCTACTCGCTTCTTCCGTCTTCCCTTTATTAGCCTTGTGCGGGTGAACGGCAACCGAGAGACAAGACAAGCAACAACATTGACGGTCTAGTTCCGGCATGAGAGAAAGAGCCGAAAAGAGGGAAGATTATGAAAAGGAACGAGTATAAACGGAACAAGTATAAGAAAAGAATGAATGAAAATTTGAGCTGGTTGGAAATTTCTTGTTTTGAAGTCGATCTATATTTCCTCATGAATAAAGAGAGAGACAAAGAGGCAAAAAAATATATATATAATAAAAATGTAATCCTTTTTTATATTTCATTGCCGAGGGAGGGACCAAATAGAATTGACATTTCTTTATTTTTATTATCATTGATTTCTTTTTCGAAAAAAGTAATCTTTTCAATAGGCCGAAAAAGCTAGAAACGACCAACACACATCATCAACCTTGTGGTTACCTTTTTTTTATTTTATATTTTTTATATATTTTTTATATACTTTTGCCTGACTGACTACCAACGGCATGCTGTCCATCTCATCCAATGAGATTTGCTTTGATTTTATCCTTTCTCAGCTTGCCCGAGATTTCTTCATATAAAGAAAAATATATCCGGAAATCCCCCCCCTCAAAATTTTATATCAAATCACTCAATTTTAATCCCCTCTTTGACCTTTTTCTTTTATACTACTCTCTTTACATATAACACCACCACAGCTTTTACGTTCTCGGGTTGCTTTCCGCTCTCGTATTGTTCATTATTGTACCTACTATAACTCTCCAAATTTGAACTCTGTAAGTACTATTTCTCTTCTTATTTTCTTTTCATCACTCTCTGTGCCTATAGACCTTTGTACAATGTAAGTACACGCAAGTACAGAGTGACTTGCTCACTAGTCACCAGATTGGCAGTTCTTTCCTTTGCCCTCAAGTGAAGCCTAGAAATAGCAAAGCTTGAAATTTAACTTTGACTAATCTCTTTCCAGGCAGTAAATTGCCTGAGGCCTTTATTATTATTTTTTTAATTTTTTTTTTTCCAATCTTTGCCAACACATTCTCTCCCTTGATATACTCCTTTCCCCTTGAACCTTTCCGTCTCCTACCTCCTCACTTCATCTGCGACGACACCAACCGTACTTTGATAACTATCGTCTGTCACCACTTTCTACTACAGTCTCCCTTTGACTTGTCTCTCTGCCCCCCCCCTCCCTCCCTTCCGGCTATCATCACCAAAACCAGCACAGTGTCGTTTCTCGTCTAAGAGTTTGATCGTGTCTGCTCAATTATCCCTTTGGAACATTCCGGCCGCTTGCAAGCACGTCCCACACCCAAAGTACAGAAAACTGATACAAATTCCTTTTTTTCCTTTCCTTTTAAACAAAAGGAATACTGCATATTAGTTCGCAGCAGAAGCCAACACAAGCGCCTCTTTGCGTTCCTGCATCGCCCCTTCATTGGCTCTTTATTTTATTATTATTAAAATTTTTTTTTTTTACGAGTTTATTGCTCACCTGTAAGAGTTAGGCTCCTCGGACTCGCTTCCCGGAACCTGAGCTTAGCCAAAGACAATAGCTCTTTTTTTCTTCTTTCATTTTCGTTTTACTTTCTGCTTATGGCAACTCTGCAATCCAAGTACATATGCACAAAACAGACGTTACCTGAATCATTTCTTTAGTGTACGACCCCAAGCAAGCCGTACAACTGCGGAAGCACTTGCATATCCTCATCTATTAAAAGCTGGATATCATCATTGTGCATCCAATCCTCCGTCCTCGTTCACTCGTCGCATCTCGACTCGCCAAAGAAGAAAAAGAAAAAAAAAAAAAGCATCACTCCCTTGTAGCGACGCACGGCTCGCATATAGATAAACGATCCGGTATCATATTTATCATATACTTACCCTGCGACTGTTGAACCATATCCACATTCCCACTGTGCTGTCTTATACATATATCTACAGACGACAAAATATTTGTCACCTATCATCAACTTTGTTTCCTCTTCAGCTCGTATATCCACTGGAACTTCACTTCGGTCAGCTCGACTACCTTGACCTCAAACCAACGACCTGTCCCTAGAAGTCACCTCCTAGGGAGAAAGCATCACACACACACACACACACACAAAAGTCACTTCATCGCCGCTTTGGGTCCTCATCTTCCCTTTATCCTCGTTCTTCCCTACGTCTCTCTGCTTCTGCTTCTGCTTCTGCTTCTGCTTCTGCTTCTGCTTCTGCTTCTGCTTCTGCTTCTGCTTCTGCTTCTGCTTCTGCTTCTGCNAAAAAAAAAAAAAAAAAAAAAAGAGGAAACTCGCCTATCCTATTGACATTTATCACCAACTGGGTTGAACATCAATATCTCCCCAGGGAGCCTCCTTGTCACCTTCGCTTGCTGGACGAGATCAGCATTCTTGTTTGTTCTACTATCTCGCGAGCACGCTGGCTTGTCTTCCAGAAGTCATAGACGTCAAAAGGTCCCTCGCCAACGTCGCCTTCGCTGGAGTCTTCCCATCTCCCGGCTCCCTTTCTCTCTACCTTTTGCAATCATCATCTCAAACTATCGATATATGGAAAGTTTGTATCTCGAGTCCATATCTCGCTTCGCACAAGCCTGCTTCAGCAGTCTTTTTTGAATCACTCTAGTACGGAGTCAACATTCCCTTCCGCAACGCTCACATTTACGCATCATCGGGAACACAAGACGTTGTTGCAACTGCCAAGTGCGGAAACTACTCCGAACCCTTTTCGGTTGTCATACCTTTTCACACTCGGAGGAAATTGCTACTTAAGGAAGCTCATCTTCCTTCCTATTTGAGTTCCATCATTCAACCTCCTCCTGCATTACTACCATCTTTTTTGCAAACACTTTTTCGGTGTATGTCTTCACCATGTCGCACGTCCAATATACACCCGTCCTTACACCGGCACCATTCTCTCAAACTAAAGCCGTTTTCGACAACACCGCCCCCCGCTATCATACTCGGTATCGTGCGCCCATTTGGACTTCCTCATCCGGAACCAAGCGCTACAGTCCCCATCGTCGCTCTTCTTCTGAGGAGCAAATATCACCACGTCACAGCCCGCGCCTTCTTCCCACAGATATTCTCTCGTTACTTCCCCCATCATTGCGCCTTCACGAGTCCAGCCCGCGGCTCGATAGTCCGCGCGTGAGCTTCGGAATGAGCCCGCAACATAGTCCTCACCCAAGTCCGCGGTTAGGACACCATGGGTCAAGTCTACCAGATATCATGGCAGAGGTTCGCAGTGAGGTCAGAGGGGATTCTGTACCGAGATATCAAGGACATCATCACCCTCACAGACATACCTTTAGTGATGAGACTTATGTGCCCAAGATTCACCGCGAACGTGGCCACTCGGAGAGTGTCATTCCTAGCCGTGAGCGCGTGAGCAGACACGATACCGGTCTGCGGGGTATCAATGACTCCAAGGACCCCAACAGACGGAACTCGGATTCTGATCCCGCCACCAAGTATCTTCCTGGATAGTATGTACAGCCTTTCTTTTTCCAATATCTTTGTATATCTACTAACACTTTTCAACAGCTGGTGGATGACCCTCGATGCCGCAGAGCAAGACGGTATTGTTCTCAACGCCCGTGACATCGCCTCTCATTGCCGCTTTGGTAACTCCCGAGTCCTTTCCCTCCTGGCGGGCGAAGAGACAGTCGTTGAAAAGGGAGACTCAGTAACTACTTACACTTGCACTGGCCCCTGGTCCACAATGCCCATCTCTCTCATCTCCGCCGTTGGCTCCGTTATCATGATCCTCCGCGGCAGCGATCTCACTTCTCCATATGCACCTTCTACGGGCGTCCGCTTCGATGGCTTCTACAAAATTCAACAGTTTGGTAGCAAGCTGGATGGTCCCCAGGAAGACATCTACTCCATCAGCATCACTCTACAACGCATCCTCGGCCAAACTCCCTACGAGGAACTCCGCCAGATCCCCCGCCAGTCCCAAATCGACGACTGGATCCTCTACGATCGTCTCGAGTCCATGTCCGATAGTTCCGGCCGTAGCCGTGGCGACCTCATGCAAGAGTTATCCCGCGAGAGCTCTCGTCGGCAATCAGCTTCATCTATCGAGAATGTCCCCACGCCGAATAGTGCGCCACCTTCAGCTCCGCTGCCGCCTCCACCAATGCCAGTGCACGCTCCACCCGCACCGCCGCTGATGCCCATCAGTCAGCTACCGATTTCAGGGCCTCCGCCGGTTCCACCCAAGGATATGATGAGGAAGATGCCGGATGTCATTCATGAGGATCCTTTGGGGGAGGAGGAGGAAGAGAGGGGGACGACTAGACGGGGAAGCAATTTGTCAGGGATGTATAAGTTGTCATCGCGGGTTTGAAGTGATTTTATATTTGCTTTTTTCTTTTGGTGTTTGGTTGAGATTTCATGGCTTTGGGTTTGGGGGATGGTTTCATTGGTTGATTGGCGTTCATTGGCTTCGATATATACCACTCGCATTAGCATGAGCATTACCCAATAGGTTAGGCATGGCCTTATTTACTTGTACTGAGAATTTGTTGCTAGATAACAGAAAGTTTCCGTAGGGGTTCCTGAGTTTTAATACGATATGTACCTAAGGGTTGGTATCCAGTTTATAACAGCCCCACCTGTCATATTTAGGGTTACACATGCCCCTCTACCCCCATGCTCACTATGATCAAGACCACCTTTAACATAACCACCTTGTCATAGTTGTGTCATTACGAACCATATCAACAAACAACCTAGACACGAACAATATGGCCAAGAAAGGAGGAGATTCTGGAAAGGGAACGGCAAAGGGTGGTGCCAAGGGTAGCAAAGCTGATGATAAGGGTGGAAAGGTGAAGGGTGCTCAGAGCATCAACGTTCGTCACATTCTGGTAAGAAACTTCATCTTTTTAGCAGATCGATGAGGAAACTGACAAGTATAAACATTACAGTGTGAGAAGCACGGCAAGAAGGAGGAAGCTCTGGCGAAATTGAGGGATGGTGTCAAGTTTGATGAGGTGGCGCAGAATTACTCAGAGGATAAGGCGAGAGCAGGTTTGTGATTTGACGAGGCTGTATGTTGAGGAATCGATACTTACTGACGTGATTTTACTTTAGGTGGCTCGTTAGGATGGAAGACGAGAGGGTCACTGGATCCAAAGTTTGAAGAGATTGCTTATGCGTTGGAGGATAGTACGACGGCAAATCCCAAGTACGGAGAGGCCAAGACGGAGTTTGGGTATCATATTATCATGGTAAGTTGGTTTGATATGAAGTCCTATGATGGACGCTAACTGTGCGTCTTAGGTTGAGGGAAGAAAGTAAGTAGAAGGTTTATAGAGGGGAGGACATGTGAAAGAAATTTTGCCCTGCATCTGTGTTGATAGCACAAACACCATGCTCAAGAATCGTGATGAGTCGCAATAACTTTGGACCAAAAGTCACACACATACATACACACATATACAGCACAAAGTACGGATAAACAATAATTGTTTGGTCGAAGAAAACTTTTGTTCATTTCTCATGATAAGCCGTTTCCCCCAATTTTTACACCAACCCGCGAGGGCGGCATACTCTTTTTTTTTCATTGAGGTTCGCACGACACGCTTACTGCTCCGAAGAGAAGTAGTTGAGCAGGATGGTGCGCTCCTGCGACTCCTCACCCCAGTCCTTGACAACGACGCAAGAGCAGTTGACAACCTTGCGGGCGTTGCCCTCACGGTCCAGAACGCCTACAGATGAAGAAGTGGTTAGCGGATGTTGCTCACGATGAAACAGAAGAATATACTGGCTCAACTTACAGAGACCGGCCCACTCGCCGAGCTGCTTGCCATCGGGAACCTTGATGAGGGGGATATTGTGCTCCGAGCAGAGGGCGATGACGAGCTTCTTGTAAGCTTCCTCCTCACAAGCCTCGTTGAGGACGCACATGTGAGCCTGACGGCGGTCCAGGGCCTTCGAGGCCTCACGGAGACCACGAGCAAGACCGTCGTGCATGAGCGACAGCTTCAGAACACCCTTAAGGGCGTCCAGAACGGTCATCTCACCCTTGGGGGCGGCATCAGCGGCGACCTCGACCTCCTGAATGTTGTTATCTTCTACGTCCGACTGGAGAGTGGAAGATATGGGTTAGTATTCTGTACGGCTTTATTATGGAGTCTTGTGATGCACATGGCAACAACGGTAGTCTTGTCGTCATGGTCGAGTGAACGGGCATGCGCGAGGTAACAAAGGGCGGCTGGCGTCTCGGTTGGCGTGCTGCTCTCCTCATGTTTGCGGATTGTCTCTATTCCTGAGACCCCGAAGCGTTATGGTTCGTGCATACATCATTGCCGATAACGGTGTTGAGCAGAGAATCATCGTATCGAGAGGGTTCGATGCCAATGTTATCGTTGTCCATAGGGCGCCAGGGTCGACATGACGAAAGAAAACGTTGTTGCGTTGTAGTAAAAATATAGGCGAAAGGACTCAACTCACCATCTTGACTGTTCTGTTCTCAAAGAATTGCCAGGATCGATCCTCGAAGAGTAAGAAAGTTGTGATTGAATCAAAGGAGAAGAAGAAAAGAAGAGAGAGGGAGAGAGAAGGTTTAGGGTAGAATTTCAACTTTCGGTGCTTTCAAGACCTTGCATCCCACTCATAAAAATTTGCCTTTACTTTGGCTCTGCCGTTGCGCTACACAAACGTTTCTAGCACCAAAAATACCCGCCTATACTTTAGTTCATTTTGGGATTTGTGGGTGCGGTATCCACTTTCCTTCTGCTCGGGAGCCATCACTGGGCGGAATTCTACTATTTCCCTGAAGAGGGCACTGTGGCGTTAACGTGGCTGTTAGGGCACATGGACAAGACGTTAGAGTTCTGGAGATATTGGCGCGGCAGAGCAGGGATCCATTGTGGGCTGGAGGGCACACTAAAGCCAATTGAGAATTTGAAGGTGGAGACGAAATTGTGGGTAGTAAATTTGTGTCTTGCTGGATATATCTCTCGGCCTCCTTTCTATCTGCATCATCGTCTTGGGCTTTGATCAGTTTATCGACCCTCGCGTCCACTAAGAGGTATGTACTGATGAAATGATGATCTTGAGAACCTCTGACACAGAGGCGATGGCGATGTTGTTTGACAGGATTTTGTTACGCCTTTTCACGATGGCGGAGGAGAGCAATCAGGGCGACTGAGTTGAACGAACAATCACGGTTGGGTACCGATGGAGATGCAAAACACTTGTCTTTGGAGAAACAAATTTCCGCCGTAACAATATTGTCAGCACAACGACTTCTGCCATGCCATTTTACTAGATGAGGAAGATGACCTCTCGAGATTTGACCAACGATGCTCCATTGCCGCCCTCACCTGATTTTTCGACGACCCAGTCTCTCTCCCTGATACGCTTCTCTCCTCTTCAGCACTGAGCGGCAGAACCCTCCTCGTCACAAAAATCCATCGTCTTGGTTTTTGAGGGCACTCTCCTCGCTTTCAAGCCTCTGACGGAAAGGCTAACCAACACAATCCGCGTCTGGCAGATACCTCATTTCCTTAATTTTCTCGACTTGAGAATCTCCTAAAAACCCGTCAAAATGGTCCGCACTTCCGTCCTCCACGATGCTCTTAAGAGCATCAACAACGCTGAGAAGGCTGGCAAGCGCCAGGTCCTGATTCGCCCTTCGTCCAAGGTTATCATCAAGTTCCTGCAGGTTATGCAGAAGCACGGTACGTTTTCATCTCGTCTCCTGAAGTAGAAGTAGCACTCTTAGCAATTGAACTTCACATGGCCATGTTACGATCTCCATGTCTTCAACCCTCTTCCCTCACCCTCACGCTCGTTCGGCATGATAACTAGGGCGAACGTCTTAATCCCCACGACTCAGCCCCTATAAGATGCCGATAGATGAAGAGTGGAGATCTTACACGGTTTGTTGACGTTTATTACTTCGGTGTAACTCTTCGTTTAAATCGCCACGACATTTCTTGCTAACTTTTATTTGCTCTCAGGCTACATTGGCGAGTTTGAGGAGGTCGATGACCACCGCTCCGGCAAGATTGTCGTCCAGCTGACTGGTCGCCTGAACAAGACTGGTGTCATCTCTCCCCGTTACAACGTCCGCCTTGCTGACCTCGAGAAGTGGGTCGTCAAGCTGCTGCCCGCCCGTCAGTTCGGTTATATCATCCTGACAACCTCTGCCGGTATCATGGACCACGAGGAGGCCCGCCGCAAGCACGTCTCCGGTAAGATCATTGGCTTCTTCTACTAAGAGGTTGCTCATGACCTTGGACGGGACGGACCAAAAAAAAAAAAAAAGCAAAATTTTCATGAACACTCACAGACCCTGCGTATCCATGGGATTCCTCATTGTCTTTGTTTGCTTTCTTTTTATCTCTGGGAACTGAAGCTAAATAATGTTCCGGGTGGGGGTTCTGACGGACGGGTTGGAAAAAATTCTGGCGTTATTTGTCTTTTTGGAACGGGATACATTTCTTATGGATGCGATGAACCGACCATTGCGTCTTGGGTTAGTGGTTGTTGGTTCTTTCCAGGCTGTCTTGATCGAGATATCGAGACATTTGCTCGTTTCCCCCGAACATGGATTTTGTGTATGCAAGGTGATGGATGTTGTGCTTATGTGAATACATGTCAATACGTTGGCCATACACCCTTGTCTTCTACACCCAGGGAAATCATCAAGTATGCAGCTCTTAGCATTGTTCCTCGCTTAGTATATCGTTCTGCACAATACAGCCCGAGTTTACCGAACTTGGGTGGGTGTGATGTGTGTGTGTGTGTGTGTGTGTGTGTGTATGTGTGTGTGTGCCATGGATGCACTTGAACACGGTCAGCTATCTCTTGTTGTATATACGAGTAATATGAATCGGGTCGAGTTTGAACCTGACATTGTGAAGGATTCATTGGGGGGTTAGAACGCCCGTATACGCGGGATGATGTGTACGGGGATGGAATAATAGTGGAGCAAGCGAAGATCGTAGTTGGTCCCTATGATGTGGCGATGATGTACTTTTGTGGGTACGGAGAAGGTTTTAGAGGGGGTCTTGAGGATGGCGTCTGAAACGACTAGAAGTTGAGAAACAAACATCCAAGGGGCCCCTAGTCGAGAGCTTGGCCAAGATGGATCGGAATAGATTGAGACGTCCTAGGGAACGTAGGGGAAACGACAAGCCCTTGAGATGTTTTTGGTTTACGTTCTGCTAAACATGTCTGTTTTGTATTCGAACTTGCGGGCTTATGATTATATAGGATCAAGTGTGATGCTTGAGAGGAACACATAATGGAAAGCAAGCCCCTGACAAAGGAGGAAGAGAAGTCTTTGATGATCATGCTATAACGGCACTCCCAGCCGTGTTCCGCTTTCACAGTGTCTAACACGGAGACGGGAGGTGCAAGGAGCCAATATTGGAAACTAGCAACTACTTGTTTAGTGACACTGGCCACAGGCCGTCGGTGGCTATGCCGGGTCTAGGCACACACGGCTTGATACCGGTAGCCTTGGGAAGGCACTGGTGGATTGTCCACTATATGTAGTTTCGAGCAGAGGGCATGAAAGGGCAGGAGAGCGTTTGTTGACACAAGGCAGAGACGAACTGGGGCAATAGCCAAGTAAAGTAGCTGATTGCACCAAGAGAAACAATCAAGTTGCAGTCTTGCTGGGACGTGGCGTTTAATCAAAACTTTCTTCTTCATTTACACTTTCCTGTCTTGAATCTCACGATAATTTTATTTTTTATTTTTTGTATTATTTGGTTGTTGGTTTGGTTGATACCAAGGCTTTTTTTTTTGTCCGTCACGCATCGCGGCAAGCGCTTACTGTTTTCTCAGTAACTTCACATCTTACGAGAGAACAATCACCTGCTACGCTGTTCTTTGTGGCCTTCTTTCACCGTCCTACAGTGGTTCGAGCGCTACCATTTGCCGCAAAATTGCCACTAAAGCTTATTGCTTACTTTGCTGATTTTTGTCATACTCGTAGTAAACAAACCAGAGCTATTGAACAGCTTCAAATCAGCCGCAAAAAGGGCGGGATTTTCTATATATTACGACTCAAGAATACTACGAATCACCGGGCTTACAGGGCTTAGCGAAGCCATTATACCTCAAGTTTCTGGTCCGTGATGTCTGTAGTAGACGACAAGTCACCGGCGTCTGCGTCTGCATTTGACGCGACAGGAACTGGCAATAATACACCACCTATTGGCCTCTTCCGCGGGCGTGCTGGTCGTCGCAGGCGTCTAGTTATTGTCGCTGTAATTCTTGTGGTGATCTGCTTGTATAGCTTCGGATCACCCGTGCCTGCATCTGCAGACCTGCCCTCGTACAACTCCGATGGCACCACCACCACCGAACAGCCACAATCGAGTCCTGACCCCAGGCCCACTATGGAGGGTACCGGCGTCACAAACCCGAAAAACGACAAGAGCTCAAAGACTATTGTATCCAAGCCAGCGAATGCCCCCCATGCCCATCCGATTGCCCAACTGATTAGCGATACTGAAAAGTCATTCAAAGACAAGACTAATCGGCAATCTAAGACTCTTACCGAGGCCGTTGCCCACTATCGTAAGCGCTACCGTATTGCGCCGCCGCCAAACTTTGATAAATGGTTCGAGTTTGCGCAAAAGAACAACTACCAGTTCATCGACGAATTCGACACAATTCACGAGAATCTACAGCCGTTCTGGAGTCTCAAGCCTGTTACTATTCGCAACAGGGCAGCCGAGGCCCTGGGTCATGCTAATGCGCTGATTGGAATTTCTATTAGAGCCGGCCATGTCACTTACGCTGCAGGTCCCCGTGAGTGGCAGGTTGATGCTACTCTGGGTATGATTACGAGCTTTGCAAAGTACCTCCCTGACATGGACTTGGCTTTCAACGTTAACGACGAGCCGCGAATCCAATTGCAGCATGACGACATGTCTCGTTTGGTTAAGAAGAGTCAGGAACGTATGGCTCATGCTGCTTCTCTCAACGCCAAGGATCTTCAGAAGTCTTGGTCCGAGAGCCCCAGCGATCTTAACGCCGGAAAGGGGTTCACAGCGGTTAAACGCACTCGTTTCAATGAGTTTTCTCATCAACAGACCTGGACTGTGTCACGTATGAGTTGTAGTCCCGACAGCCCAGCTCGTAACCTGGATGACGAAGGCCGAGATGATTTGAGCCGGACGTGCTTGAGCGAAATGTGCTTTGTGCAAAATACTACTGCTCTTTCCGACGTCTGTTCATCACCATCTCTGGCTACCTCTTACGGATTCTTCGTCTGCCCCAATGCCTTCACTGTCTCACACGACCTCATTCCCATCTTCTCCCAAAGCAAGTACTCGACATACGCCGATATCCTTTACCCGTCTCCTTGGTACTGGGCTGATAAAGTCGTCTACAATGAATCTACTGATTCTGATTGGGACAAGAAAAAGGATGACCTCTACTGGCGCGGTTCTACTACTGGTGGGTTTTCCCGCTGGGGCAGCTGGCGCCAACAACATCGCCAACGCATGGTTGAAGGTCTCTCCACCATTCCAACCAATGCCAAGGTTCTTTCCAACACTGGCACTCCGGAATCCCCCATCTGGACTCCCTCTGATGTGCAACCCGGAACTCTCGACGGTGCCGTTGACGTCTCATTTAGTCATGTTGGTCAATGTGATCCTGGTGACTGCGACGCACAAAAGGACTTCTTCAAGATTGAACAATATGCCTCACAGCAAGACGGCTGGGCCCACAAATTTGTCCTCGACATTGATGGTAATGCCTTCTCGGGTCGTTTCTACGCTTTCTTGCAGAGTAAGTCGCTGCCGCTCAAGTACGCCATTGCCCGCGAGTGGCATACGGAACGCATCATCCCATGGTTACACTATGTGCCAATAACGTTGCGAGGAGGTGAATGGTGGGAGTTGTTGCGGTGGTTAAAGAGTGAAGGGGAGGGCAAGACATGGTCGAAGAAGGCGGCGGTGGAGGGGCAGAAGTGGGCGGCAAAGGCATTGAGAAAGAAGGATATGGAGGTTTGGTTTTTCAGGTTATTGTTGGAGTATGGGCGGGTAGTTGATGACAATCGCGAGACGATTGGGTTTGCAGAGACGCCGGCGAGTTAAAAAGGTCATATTCCGTTTACTTGATCAGACATATAGATAGCGAGTGTACTTGCAGCATCATCGCATGTAATTAAACAAATAGTACGTAGACAATGACACCATTTCTTTCAGTTCTCTCCATAGATTACCAACTTTTATAAACAATCATTGCTCGAGAATGGGCATGACTAGATTCCAAAGACAAATATAAATGATTCAATGCAATAAAAAAAAAACCCATAAATGGCCGCTGCCGTCGCAAATCCCCAAGTTCAACTAATAATTCCATTTCCCAGACTCCAAAATATATACCACGGCAAAAGAAGAAAAAAAAACAGACAAAATTATAACCCCAAACTCAAAAAGACGAAATCAAAAAAGGACCAGTAACAGTGCTACTCCGCCTCACCCTCTGCATCATTGACATCATCAATATTCTGAGTGACGTCCCCCGGCGCCTCCTCATACTCCACCTCCGGCGCCGCCTCTGGACCGTACGGTTTCTCGTAGTAAAGCATCATCGCCCCGCGAACTTCATCCGTCGGCTCCTCCAGACGGACATCCAGGGCATCTAAGTCTTCACGTTCCTCTTGTGTGAACCCACGCTGGATGTCCAACCGACGTTGACGTTGTGGCCGAATGTGACTCCGTTGCATGACGGGATAGTACCACATGGCCTTTTGGTGTTCGTCATCCCCATTGGTAAAGGTGACGAGGAGCTCACTTTCGTATTTGGTGGTGTGGTTGAGCTCAACCTCCTTGACCGTCTCGTAGCCACGAAGGCGCTCAAACCGGAAGCACGGGCCGTTGCCAAAGTTGTGGGTGTATAGCTCCTCGTCGTCCTTCTCCGGATTGTCGACATCGAAGCGAGCGCGGAACTTGCGTGCGTGGTCGGCCTTTTGGTTGATGAACAGGTCGTAATTCATCATAGGTGGGGGCTTGCTATGATTCTTGGGGTCACGCTCATAGGCTTCGACGGCGGCGTGGTACATGGCCTCCTCTGCGGGTGAAGTGTCCACAGGTTTCAACAGACCGTTGAGGAGACGGGAATCATATTGATTGGAAGGAGGAACAGGGTTCGTAAGGAACTTGATAGTGACATAGGCGCCGGAGTCGGGGAACGCATCCAGGTCGGGCAGTATGGGAAATGAATCCACCAGCTTAATACCACTCCGGTTCTCGGGATGCTTGACCGTGTGGGGGTTCTTGCGGTAGCTCTCCGCAAACTCAAACGATTTGTCAATCTTCCGGCGGATAGCGGCAGGCGAATCATCAGCCTCAACGCGGACCTTGCGCTTCTCGAAGCGCTTGATAGCGCTGTTCTTGTTGTCGATGAGCGGATTACGCTGACGAGATACAGAAGTGACGTATTCGGTGCGGCGGAGGAAAGAGACTTGGACGTCATTGGTCTTGCGTTTACCCATGTCGTTCAAAGCCATGAGAAGTGGGCGATCGCGGGGGTGAATGGGAAGTGGGTTGTTGGGGGCGCTAATACCTACAAGTCCAACCTATTAGCTCTGTACATTATGCGCGGTTTAATTACGGAGCTAACTTACTAGTTTCATCGCCGTCGAAGACACCGGGCATGCCAACGAGGTCAATAGGCATGCCCAGCTCGGCATCAGCTTCAATGTTTAGCGGCTGCTGGCGAGCAATGGCTGAGGCGAAGCTGGGGCTCGTGTAGTAGCCATTGTCAAGACCGGTGCGAGAGATATCAAGTAGTTTGGCGGGAATAGAGGGAGGTGGGAGCGTATTGGCGTAGCGCACACTGGCGAGGTAGTCTTGGTGGACGACGCGTGAGCCGCTCGAAGGTTTTGAGCTGGACATTATGCAGTTGTGATAGATTGCGGGCTAGCTTTCGTCGTGAATTAGGGTGCAAAATTTGTGTGGTTTTTATTAAAGAAAAAGTATGTTGTGAATGGTGCAGTTGTTTGGACAATTATTGACTTGACTGGATCACGAATTATCTTTTATTTTTCCGGCGCACACAGCAACCAAAGTTGTGATGTTCCTAGAAAGGCTGAGGCGCAAGGCTGCTAAGCTGCAACTTAAAATGGCAGGGGGCTGTCAGCTGCTGGCATGTGGGTCCAGCTGTCCCAGGCCACACCTGTGAGGACAGCACATCAATGGAGCTTGTTCCTCCAGGCAATGATGTGACATGTGAAAACAAGATATGCAAAGCAACACTTTGATTGAGAATCCGCAGGCAACTAGCAAAAAATTATTGAAAATGAATAATATCCGATTGACCGTCCACATGCAATTGTCTAAAATTAACGTCAAGTAAATTAAAGTATAGAGATATTCATGAGAATCCCACCGATAATGGCGATCCCCCGGTATCATTTTGTTATGTTGACATGGGAAACGTGTCGGTTCGTGAGGGAGGATCGATCGTTCGACATGATGATAATTGGCTTGAGCCATCTAGTTGTTGTTCTTGGCATAGCTCTTCTTGCCAAATGAGAAGGGGACGTAGCGGTACTTGATCATGTGCTGGATTTGGCGACGCACTGAAATACAGTTAGTGTTTTGTCTTGTATAGTTTCAAGGAGCCACGAAACAAACTTACTAGTCAGGAAGAACAAGATGAACCAGTACAACAGCAACACCGGCCAGAAGACGGGGATGTTAAAGAGCTCGAACCACGAGCATAGAAAGCCGATACCAACGGCGCGCGTCGCCCACATCCAGAACTTGAACTCGGGCAATCTACGAATGAAGGGGCGGAACTCTTCGTCGGAGCGAGTCGGCAGCGTTCCAATAGAACCATCCTCCATATCAGCATCGAGAGCATCACTAGAAGGGTCGAATTTGGGCGTCAGGAAGGCGAGGAACAAGTTCAACAGGTAGATACCCAGGGCGTAGGCGACAATGTACCAGCCCTGGGCGACGAAGATCCGGATGAAAAAGACGAAGAGCAGAAGGCCAGTTGCGATCCATCGGTAGAGAACGTAAGGGGTGGATTGGTCAAGCAAAGCTTGAAATTGCTGAAAACATTGTTAACATTATGGTATCATGGTGTGGGTAGGGGTGGAGAAGGGCGACTCGTGGCAAGCTGGCTATCTGCTAAGTTCGTGGTCATGGATAATAATAACGAGCAGCGAAGAGCATTCGAGGCCGCTTGGGCACTGGCGATTGTGAATCGTACGTACACGCTGCAAGTTTGAAGTGTGCACCGATACAGCCTCAAAGGCCGTCTTGTCGGGTTCCGGAGCATCCATTGCGATAGCTGAGGGTAAGATGACAGAGCTATGTAGCCAAGGTAATGCAGAAGGCAAATGGAAGAGCAATGGCTGGCGACGGCTCTAGATGCTGGGAAATTATGCGAAAGTCGATGCGGCCGGGGCAATTGGCGTCGGGGGAGATGTGAAGATATGCCAAAATAAATAAAACCAATCTGCGCAGACGTAAGCAAGGCTTGGAGGAAAAACAAATTAGGCAGAGGGATTAGACGCCAATTATCACAGAGCCAAAAGTAAAGTAGAAACGGGAGGTAACCTCTACTGAGGAAGGAGCCAGCTAACGGATAGCGGCACAGTTGGAGGGGGGGCGGTTTAGTTTGTCGAGGTTGTTGATGGTTGATGAATTGTTGGTCTGCAAAAAGTCGAATTGCTGCTATGTGTATTGTAGTATGGTGGATATTTGATTACAATGTATACTTCATTCTTATGATGGGACATTCTATCTTAGATGGTGACACGTAAGTAAGCAATAGACAGGGCAGTGCAAACTACCGTGATCGCCCTAAAATTACAGTTTATAGGTGGTTGAACCACCAACGGCATTCAGCTTGAGGGGCAAATCTATAACCCTATAAACCCTAGTGATAGCATCCGAAAATCAACCGTTGTGGGGGAACACTCAGTCATCAACAATCCTTTTTGAGACCTCGAGCTTGATTAGAGGAGCAGCTTTTAGAGCAATGCCTCGGTTTAACAGACGGCACAGAACAGATCAGACACAAGAACTACATTACTAGAAATTTGGAGTCGAACAGAGTTTTGAATGCAAGTGAGCAGTAAAATAAACGATCAAACCGCGGAGAGAATGCACATTCCATTTTAATTCGTAGTTACTCTGAATTCCAAACATTTTATTTCATTCCCATCAGTGTTTGCGATCCTCTGGAATTTATAATCCCTATTGTTTATAGAATTGAAAACAACGTTTACCTCTAATTCAGCAGACAAAAGAAACTTGGATCATGTTTAGAACGATCCGTCCGGCCACAACCTTTAAGCAGCTCCGGCTTGCTTCGGTCCGTTTTTCGTCTACGTCGACTACGTTGGCTTACGAGTTCATCAAAGTCTCGCATCCGGCTCCCGGTGTCAGTCAAAGTAAGACATGAATTGAATAGATGAACTAGAAAAGAAAAAAAAAAAGGTCCATGTCTGACACCCTTATAGTCACTCTTGACCGCCCCAAGGCGCTGAATGCTCTTAGCTCCCCTCTTATGAAGGAGCTCAATGCTTCTCTCAATGAGTTATCTGCGTCTCCGACAACTCGTGCTATCATCTTGACCGGTTCTCAGCGGGCCTTTGCCGCCGGTGCCGACATCAAGGAGATGGCTACGCTGACCTTCTCATCTGCTTACCTTGACGCCTTTGTCGAATCTTGGCCTGCTTTCACCACTGCAGTCAAGACGCCTATCATTGCTGCCGTCTCTGGTCATGCCCTTGGGGGTGGCTGCGAGCTAGCTCTCATGTGCGACTTTATCTACTGCACCAAGAACGCCAACTTTGGACAGCCGGAAGTTAAGCTCGGTACGATTCCGGGCGTGGGTGGCTCACAGCGGCTGACTAAGGCGGTGGGAAAGGCCAAGGCGATGGAGTTGGTGTTGACGGGAAAGTCATTTTCAGGAGAAGAAGCGGAGAAATGGGGAGTGGCGGCGAGGGCTTTTGAGACGTATGAGGAGTTGATGGCGGAGACGGTAAAGACGGCGGAGACAATTGCGGGGTACTCAAAGGTGGCGGTTCAGGCGGCGAAGGAGGTGGTTAATAAGAGTCAGGATACGGGAATCAAGGAAGGTGTTGAGTTTGAAAGACGCGTTTTCCATTCGTTGTTTGGAACCAAGGACCAGAAGATTGGAATGGAGGCGTTTGTGGCGAAGAAGAAGGCCGAATGGGTTGATGAGTAAATCTAGTCAATATGGAGCCACAACCGATGGGAGGTAATGGCTGTCGGGAGGTTGATTAACTACGCTTCTTTTGTTTATAGAAGCTGTTTGTGAAACATTTATCAAATATCAATACTAACACTTTGATTCAACATCAAGTGGTTAAGCCTGCTCTCCAGAACCAGGACTTGCAACCCGCGAAATTCGACCTGTGATGTTCAAACTGAGTAGGTATGTGACATCGCTGTTGGGTCATGCAGCCAGTCCAGCTGCCAAAGCCCAGCTTCACGTCAGCGTGGAGTGTGCATCACAGGGTTACAGTCATGGCCAGTATGCACGAAGAAGGAAGACTGCCGGCTTTTAGTTCGATATAGGAGACTTGGATGAAGGATTGTATGTCTTTGAATCGGCCATGAGGTGGAGAATTTCCATTGCAATACGAGAACAACTGCTTACTCTCCGGTCGTCAAGGAGGAGAGTGGTTGGTTGAACCCTACAAAAGTCAGCTAATACTGCATTTTAGGACACGAACGCCCTGGAATCACAGAACAGCTCACATGAGGCTTGAAATTGGTGTTTCTTGTTTGGCTGCAGAAGGCTAAAAATAGAGAAAGAAAAGCCCACGGGATCTTTTCTGTAAGACGTTATCTTGAAAGGATGCAGATTTACAAAGAGGAGCTAACCTCCAAATACGGAGAACAAGGGGAGAAGCTTTGAGTTGTTAGCTTCAAGCTTGAACGTCCCTTACGGGATTCTCTCGTCTTCATCATCAATCACTACAGTTGAGCGATTTCATTAGGCTCATCGGTTTTTCCGCTTACTCTTTCATGCACCCCGAAATATACGTCACTGCCACTGGCCAGGCTTACGGTGAACCAATCTGTCATTCATCGTCTTCCACATACTTACAAATACCGCCCGCCTTTCTTCTCTTTCTCTCCAAGATTTCTGCCGTTCTGGAAGCACTGGCTTACTGGTTCTCAGATAGTCAAAAGCTCGCTAAATCAAATTTGAACATCAGAAATCACATGGAACGTTCGCACGGAGGAGGGGCACACAAGGCTTTGAATATGAAGAGCAGGAACGGACGGAGTTTTGCGGCCCGACTTTAAGGATCTCCCCATTTTTGTGTGAGGAAGGGACCTACTAGCCACCATTTTAGCCAAGGAAAGAAGTTACGTGGGGTACAGTCAACAAGAAGCAAGGACAGCAGCCAAAGAGGGCAATTACTTCACGACCTTTTTCATTGAATCTTTCTTTGTCATCTGGGAAGTTTCGGATAAATTTGGCCCAGGGAAAAAAAAAACCCATCTTCTTTTCTATTCTGCATTACCGTCATTTGGGGTTCATCGCATTTTTATTCCTTTTATCATTTATTCACACACATAGTGCACCCGCCATATTCAGCGCACACATACATACACACACACACACACACACAATTTCATCATGGAAAGTCTAGAACGAGAGTTGACGTGCTCCGTACGTTCACCCCCTCTTAACGCCGACCTGCCTCTGCCCCCCTACGAAAACCTCGTCTAACCGTTATCCCCAGATCTGCACCGAAATTCTCTTTCAGCCTTTGACTCTTCTTGACTGCTTGCACACATTTTGTGGCGCTTGCTTGAAAGAATGGTTCAAAACCAAGGCCACCTCCATTGCGAATTCTCCCCACGGCCCACCACCGCCAGGTACCCCACTATTCACCTGCCCATCATGTCGGGCCCCGATCCGTGATACCAAGCACAACGCTACCGTTGCAACGTTGCTGGATATGTTCACATCAGCAAACCCCGACAAAGATCGTACTGCCGCTGAGAAAGAAGAGCTTTTAACCATGTATAAACCGGGCGACAAGGTTATCCCGGAGATCAAATTGCGTGCCCGTACGGATCGCGAGGTCCGCGAAGCGGAGGCAGATCGGCGTATGTTAGACGAAGTTCGACAATTGAGTTTACAGGAGGTCGGTGTTGCTAGGAGTGATAGACCCCCGATTAGTAGCGCTGGTAGACACAACCAACGACGCCGGACCAATACTGGCTCCGACTCCGACACCGACCGAGAGCGTGACCGTCATCGGCGAACTACATCCCATGATGGTCGGCAGCGCCGGGACTCCTCTGCTGTCCGTACAAGTGGTGATTATCTTCATCCTGTGTCATCCCATGGCCAACACGCTCGCCGTCGGTCAACTAATCGATCTACAGATACACTACCCCCCCCAATCACAACCATCACTGCCCCATCTACTACAGTATCTTCGGATCCTAGACATCGTCAGGTGGAACACCAAAGGTCGCTGAGGTCACTTATTGGTACCTCTGAGATGTCTGAGGAAGAAATGGCTCGGGAGATTGAAGAATTGGCACGCACGATTCAAGAGGAGGGATTGCTCGATGGGCTTGACTTGGACAACATGGATGCTGATAATCATGATGCTCTATCACGTCGCATTGCCCAGGCCTATCAGCGTCGCCAAAAGGAACGTGAAAGAGAACGCCGACGACGGAGAGAATTTGAAGAATCAAGCAGACCACCTCGGTCAACCAGCGCCCAGAGACATAGCGACAGGAGAGACCGTGACCAGAGTCGTTCCCGCAGAGGTACTACCCCACACGAAAGCCGCCGCTCATCAGAGGACCGAGCTCGCCCGCCACCTTCACCTTGGGCCATTAGTCAGTCCCATGAAAACATTGCTTCGCGGGAACGCCATAATTCTAGCTCCACTCATCTCGACATCCAGCCAGATCATCGTCGTCGCCGTGCAGCCTCTACCGGTAATCCGCCTTCGGGACGTAGTGCCACCGATTCGTTGACTCGGCCATTTACCTTGGATGGACGATCTTCGCGTTCGCAAACAGATTTGACAATTATAGCGCCACAAGCTATTGCCAATAGCGCTACGATCATGTCACCCCGTGGAAGAGAACGTTCTCGACTAGGCGACGAAGGTGGCTCTTTTGCTAGTCGTCTACCACAAGTCGTAGTTGCCGTACCATCTACTGAACAATTCCCAAACTCGGCCCTACAAACTCCGGCGCCATCGGGATCTTTGACTGTTGCCCCTCCGATATCCAACTCATCTAGCACACCCGCACCTCGGTCATCGCATTCGAGGACAGTATCGGCACCGCTGCCGCCTACACAGGAGCTCAACATTAACTGCTCCAAGTGCGATAAGCCCCATATTGAACTCGAACTCCACTACAATTGCTCTATTTGTGACGATGGAAACTGGAATCTTTGTCTTCTCTGCTACCGCCGCGGCGCTGGATGTAAACACTGGTTTGGTTTTGGATATGCTGCATGGCGCAAGTGGGAAAAAGCCATGTCCCGGAATCCGAACATTGGACGGCCTCATATGCTTGGTGTTGGCCGATACCGTAAGAAGGAAGTTGGGCGAGGTGACGCTTTGGGATCTCCAGAGCAATTAGTTGGTAGTGGATATATCCTTGAAAGTGGCTGCTTCTGTTCTCGTTGCCATGCTCAAAGTAATGATTGTTACTGGCGATGCGACTACTGTAACGATGGAGACTGGGGGTTCTGTTCAGACTGTGTATCCTCTGGCCGTCGTTGCGATCATCCACTCTTACCCTTAACCTACCAACCGAGTCTGCCTCATTCCCTCAATCTGGCAACAATCCCCATTTCTCCAGCCCTAGATCTTCCCCCCAACTCTACTCTCCTCGAATCTGCCGTCCCCGTTGGCTCCTTCCGCCCGTTAACCTTCCACCCTCCCTGTCGCATCTGCAACCATATCATTCCTCCTGCCGCCCAACGTTTCCATTGCTATCAATGTAACGCCGGCAACTATGATATCTGCACAGCTTGTTACAACTCGTTAGTCCCCGCACAAATCGCCCCTGCAAATGGTCCCGCCGGCTGGAGAAGATGCCCGACAGGTCACCGTATGGTCATCGAGACGTATACGGCGGCCCCAAGCGGTGAACACCGCGTGTTGATTTCGGAAATGATTGGCGGAGCAATGTTAAAGATGGAGGATACACCCGGGGTTCCCTACCTTCGATGGGTGGCAAGGGAGAATGGAATGGACGTACCAAGGTGGGTTTCTCGGGATGTGGCGATGGAAGTCCCAGCAGGAGAACAGACGAAAAAGCAAAAGGGGATGGGAGTTCCACGAGATAAGGATTTGGGAGCTCGGGCGACGGGGGTGTGGAGTTGGTTTGGCATGGGGGAGATGGCAGAGGATGAGGTTTATTTCCCAAGGGGAGCAACGTTGAGGGAGGTGGAGAAGGTCGGCGAGGAGTGGTTCTTTGGTGTTTACATGGATGAGAGTGGCTTGTTTCCGGCGGGGTATGCAAAGATTACTACAGAGAAGAAGAAGACTTGAGAATTCAATCATGTCGATTTATTTTTGTCAATTCACCAATCTACCTCAACTAAATGGATTTAAGCAACAAGATATAAGACCACGAACAGAATAAAGGAAGAGGAGAGACACAATGTCGAGAAGAAGGGGGAAAAAAAAAAGAGAAAACAAATCAACAGGAAACCAACATTGACTGAACAAAAACAGAACAGCACAGATATGAATAAGATGAAAAGGGAGAGGGAGGAGGGTCAGATGGAATTAGACAAGGAAAAAAAAAAATTGAAAATGAAAAAATGGGAATTCGGGAAAAGGAAGAAAAAAAACGTAAACAGTAAAGGGCATCAAATCAAAGGAAAAAGGGAAAACAAGGAAAAGAAAGATATGGAGAAACAAAAGGCATCTATAACGGACAAAACAACAGAGATGATGGCAGTAATGCAGATGGATGGCGTAGACAACAAAAAAGGAAGAAAAAAAAAAACCAAGAGCCAAAAAGATGGAATCAAAGAAAAAGCATTAGGAGATATAAACGTAAAGGCAACGCGGAGAAAACAAAGCAAATTATCGTCATGTGATTGATATACACAGCAGTCAAGATTCATCGTCATCTACTGCTCAATGCTCTGCCCGCTGCTTGCAAACGAATTTCCTTGGCTTCCCTCTTCTCCAGTCACTCTACTGCTCTCCAGGCTGTCACCCTCTAGATCGGCTTCATCATCATACACACTATCGTCAACATCTGCCATCATCTTGTCCATAAAAGCAATGTAGTCAAACTGCGGTTGGCCACGATCCACCTGCATGTCGGGACCTTGGTGCGGAGGCATGATCTCGGTGAGCTTCTCAATAACCTCGTCAGGAACAAGCGAGTGGCGGAGATCCATCTCCGTGACATAGGGTTTGCCATCAGCCACCTCACGGAAGGATTGGAAGACCTGTTCGGCCGAGTTCTGGTCCTCGGTGACCTCAACCATGAAGCGAATGAATTGCTCAAATGTTACACGGTCACGGCCATGGCTGGTTTCGGCAAAGTAGTCGTGCATCTCGTCTTCAGAAAAGACCAGACCCAACGAGGCCAGGGCAGCTGAGAACTCCAGCTCCGTGAGCGCATTGCTGTCGGTACGATCAAAGTGGCGGAACACTGACTCGAATTCCTCCAGCTGAATAGGCGTGAGGTTAGTCATGTTACGCGCAACCATTTGGTTCTCGAGGAACGAGAGCTTCTTCTGCACACTGGACTTGACCAGACCAAGCTCATACACCAACTCGTCGAGCGTATACGTGGTAAAGTCGTTTTCCTCAATATTGGCCTCCTGGCACTGCAAGTCAACGGCCTCGATAGTCTCTAGGTACGCGTCAAGAGGCGGGATCTTGAGGTTGAGTTGTTTAGCCAGAACTAATTGATCTTCAATATCACCCTCAAGGCCAGAGATGGCCAGTTGCATAGCGTTGAGAGCAAGGGCAAAGTCATTTGCCTTGTCAGCAAAAGACTTGCGAAGGGCATTTTTGATATCTCTAATGGTCTCATTAATCAACTGTGCACGAGTCATCTCGGCCTTGCTCATTAGACCCCATTCGATTTCCATGTTCTCCAGACTAAGGTGACGCGGAGGTTCATATGGCCGGAGTCTGTATGTTCCCAACTTGGTCTTGATATTACCCAACAGCGTCGCTAGTTCACTCTTCTCTGCAACCCATTCGCGTTTGAGACCACGCTTATAGGCAGCAAATTGAGCAGCTTGAGCTTTGGCATCGGCATAAGTACCCTCAAACGTGGCAGTAGTCCAGCTTTCTTGTTGGCTAGTCAGAGCGGCCAGGAGAGCAGCCATACGACGCTCATAGGCACTTTGCATCTCCCAAGCACCCTGCATGTTGAGAACAAACTTTTCGACACGACGGCCGGCATTCTCGACCTTTTCCATTTGACTAAAAGCGTGGAACCAGTAAGCAATGTAAGTCATGAGCGAACGCTCATCGGGCTTCGCGACATCACACACATCTTCCACATCGAGTAGCTTGGGGATGCCAATCTCCTTGTGGGCGATATCAAAAGCCAATTGCATGTTACCGCGGTGATCTGACTTATCGAGACTGTCGTAGTCGATGAGATCAGGGCGGTGGATATCGAGAAGGGCGCAGAAAGCCAGACCGTCGTTCCAGCTGGTGCTGAAATCGCGGACATCGACTTCATCATAGCAGGCAGTCTTGCGTTGACACCACAAAAGTAGACCCTCCTTGGCAGTCATACCCTCCTCATTAATGTCGTTGATAGTGAAACGCAGAATCAGCGTCCATATCAAACCCAAGATAATCTTACGGTTACCGTCCACAACATCCTCGGCACCAATGTTGGTCATTTGAATCCCACGAGACTTGATGAAGTCCAGGGCAAGATTGGCATTTTCAAACCGTTGCACACGAAGCTTGGGCTTGGAGGCATAGCGACCAAGAGACTCGTTTGAGAGACATTCAAGAAGATGAATGAGAATGACCTTGGAAAAAAAAACAAAAGAAAAAAAAAACAATAAAGTGTCAGTATGCGGGTATGTATTTTTCACGTGATCAAGAGATCCGGTTGAAGAGGAAGGAAGGAACTTACACCATCGCTAAGATCCTTGACAAGATCGTTGACCTGTAGGTCGCGAACCTCAATCTTGGTGTTGAGCCTGAGAGTCTTGTCAGTAAATGATTTTAGATTTAAATTTTTTTTTTTTTGGGGGGG
>MKGJ01000249.1:17124-35075 GCA_002018255.1 Bretziella fagacearum | reverse complement strand
AAAAAAAAAAAAAACACAAGAATTGACGCAATATCATCAGCTGAAAGACGGTATTTTAGGCCAGTGTTTAGATGTAATCGCAAGTCAAGTATTTATTGCGTTACCGCGCAAGATTATAGACTGGCGCGCGGGGCAGCAAAGCAAATATCGTAGCGGGGCAATCAAAAATGAGCTAGGCTGATGGACAAATGGTACTGACCTTGTTCACCATGCACACCACAAAGCCCTTTTCCTCAATGTTGTAAGTCTCGACCTTTTCTTCATCTTTGAGAATCTTGCCTAGAAGTGATTGTTAGTACTTGATTGTTTGGAGAATTGCTAGGGGCAGAGAAGTCGATCAAGATGGCCGCTGATGAGGCCCGCCTATGTGACAGAGCCGTTTGGAGGGGGATTCCTACCAGAGTAGATGAGCTTCTGATGCAGAGGCTCCCAGCCTTTGTCAACAGAAATCTTCTGCTTGAGATCGGCGACCTTTAGATGTAGCAGGCGTTAGTCATTGATTTTATAGTCTCTCGGTGGCGGATGCTAGATGGGTGCTAGTGTGATGCAGTACACTGTGTGTGTGGAGGTGTAGAGGTGTAGAGGTGTAGGTCCAAGGGCCAAGGAAGGGAGAGGGCATCGTCATACCGTGATGGTCGGTTCAACCTCAAGCACGAATTTTTGCTGCTTGAGATCCTATATTGGAAGGAAAAAAAAAAAAGAGTTAGCAAATCATAATTCATCATATTTTCCTGTTGCTGCATAACAACTGAGTCGATGTCCCTCGCCGAAAGAAAAGAAGAAAAAAAAAAGATTGCAATTTTTGTTCGAAATTGTAGATTTTTTTTTTTTTGTTTTGTTGGAAAGCAACACGCGCCAGTGGATTAGTCTCTGAAGACGCCTCTACCATCCCAAAAATGATACTATAAAAAAAAGATTCAAAGAAGATCTCAAAGTAGAGAGTGAGGGCAGCAACAGGCTAGAAAGAAACAGGCGGTCGAGACAGTACCTTGAACGTAATCTTCATTTTGATTGGTTTTCGACGGGGTGAGGCCAAGGTGATGATGATCGTCAGAAAAGAAAAAAGAAGAAAAGAAACGAAGAAAAGAAAAAAGGAACAGGTGCAGAAAACTCAAACAAAATGAAAAATATAAGAGAGAAAACTAAGCTGGGGGGNGGGGGGGATCCAAGAGATCCAAGAGGGCTTCCGATTGATAGGACGGACCAATAGTTTTGACGGGTAGCAAGTTGGCGCTAGTGGCAAAGAAAAGACAGCAAAGACGGATGAGAAGAAAGCTAAATGAAGCTGAAGCTGTCTGTGTTGTCCTTGATTAGTCGGGGGCCTGGTCGCGATATATCTGATGTATGAGAAGTGGCTAGCTAACCAGACGATATTTGTATAAAGCGCGTAAGCAAGAACGATCGATGACGCCGATGCTACGGAGGGGCGAGACGTAGAGTTTTCTTTTTTTTTTCTTTTTTCTTTTCTTCTTAATTTCGCTGAAAATGTTCTCTCCCAAAGGCTGACGCTGACAAGACAAAGTCAGGTAGAGGAGGGGGGGGGGGGGGGGAAACAGAGGAGCCTAACGAATAAGCCCTGATGTGCTGGGCTTGGAGGAGGAGAGGGGCCTGAGAGACTGGGGGAGATGGGCTGCTTTTCTAGAACAGAATAGTGCCCGGAATGAATGGGGGGGGGGGTCGCAATGACGATTCAATGGATTGTCGAATAAGATAGACGACAGATAGGATAGGATGGGATGGAAGTTGTGATGAAATGTTGCTGGTGAAGCCTTTTTTTTTTTGTTCTTGGTTGAAATGTTAATTGATTTGGCAAGGCTGTGAAAGTGTGTATTCCACGAGGCTATCAAACTGTGATGATTGGTGGAAAAGATCAAGAAAAGCAAGAAGGAAAAGGGGAAAGAAGGAAAAAATTTCAAAGGGTTCAAATACAAAAACGGCAATTGCAACACAAACAACAACTAGATAGATGAAGAAGGAAGTGTCTTTTGTTTTCTTACTTTTAGGCAGATGCCACAACACCTTCCACATTTATACAGGTCAACAACAACAACAACAACAACAACAACAACAACAACAACAACAACAACAACAGCTTATAAACATCACCTTGTTGGGTTTTTTTCTTTTTTTTTTTCTTTGGCTTTGTTATTAAACAAGTCTCTCATGTTCCCCTTTCCGTCTCAGATGATAGAACCGTTCCATTGGGCCAAACCTCTCCCCCACATGTACGGACATTTCCCACAAAGTCTTCCCTCTCTTAAGCTGGGCAAAAAATCACTTGATGACGACAGGCCATGGTCACCTGCCAGGCAGCCCACCGACTCATTGTCCTCTCTCTCCTCTCACTACCCTAGGATCCTTTTCTTGTTGCATGGTTAAAGTGATCCCTTGAAATTGTTTGGGGAGTGTTCTTATTGGTAGCTACATGTAGTTTTTTTTTTTTTTGTGTTTTTCTGCATGTTATCTTCAAGGTTTTGTTTGCCTTGCTAAAGACTAAACATATATGTGTCGCTGGCTCCGAAACAAGACCCGGATTCTCAAGTTCTACTAAAAACCTATTCCTCCCTCTTCTCTTCTCTTCCTTCCCCATCCAACATAATTCTCTGAGCGTTGATGTTGCTTTGACCGTATTTCGGTGAACCCTCCAGCTCTAGCTACATCGTTCTCATCCCCTTCCATAGGAGCTCATCTGCACGGCTGCGTCATGAGCCAGTGATTGGATATGAATGGTCACGTGCACGGGATATTTTTAAATCTCCCCGATATAGTATAAAAAGAACATTTGTTGATGTGGATTCCAGTTTTGGATGTTGCTGGTTTGGAGAAGCTGTCTTGGCTTAGGCGGCAAGAGCTCTTGCGTATGGCTGGCAATTTGGGAAAGTGGCAACGTAACACAGAAAGAAGAAAGACGCCACATGTGGCTGACGGTGCGCCACAACGTCGAACGTCCCGCCGACTCTTTTGTCTGGCAAAAGGCTCACCGACTCACTTTCTATCTCTCTCTCTCTCTCTCTCTCTCTCTCTCTCTCTCTCTCACACACACACACACACACACATACAAACACACATCTCTTATATCGTTTCAAACTCATTTTCAATCAAAAAGCACTACCCACATTCTATCGTGTAAAGATTCCTGTCGTTGGTTGTGTGTTCATGACAACCCCATTCCTCTCTCCTAGCTATAACAAAGTCCGTAGCTACATCGCCGTTCCGTACCTCTAAAGTCGACAAGGGCGTCCACCAGCACGGCCAAAATCCCCTTCCAGGTCCAGGCCCGTATTCGCCGTTTATTTCCTGTCTGTAGGTGCCTTGGGTGGGAAATCCTTGCATCTCACAGTTGTTGCTAACTCTATGACACCAGTTAGAATCGATTACGTGGTGATCTCTTCATTTTTCATTTTTTTTCATCAACAAGACCATGGAGAAAAGGGACAGTTTTGAAATAAACTGCAATTGTAGCAGTGTTTTTGAATGGCCGGCCCTATCAAAGCAAAAAGAAGCAAGGTCATGGGAGATCGGGATCCCCTTTGAACCTATTGCTCTTTGCTTGGGGGGGGGGGGGTTTATTTCAAGAAAAGGTAATCTCTCCCGATGAACAATCCCATAAGCAACTCTAATATATATAAATAACGAAAACAGGGGAATCCGGAAATGCAACAGACATGAACTCGGAAACTATCAGTTAAACAAAAACCAAAAAAACACCAAAAAAAAACACCAAAAACCAAAAAAAGATACCCAGAAACAATGAATAGAGGACGCCGAGTCGCCGTACCAAAAAATGTCCCTCATCAAGGATATGAAATACTACCCCGCTGTATCAACCCGAAGCCGTCACGCCAGCAGCCAAAAAGTCTAAAAGGAAGAAGAAGAAAAAAAGAAAAAAAGAAAAATTTTACAAGGAAACAGTGAGCCTCTCAAAAAGCCCAATAAAGAAGAAAAAGTCATGACCAGACCACCCACACTTATCAACAAGAACCTCTCTTAATGCGACGGCCCAGCCTTTTCCTCATCGATGGCCTCGGGCACCTGCTTCTCGTGCGACCGCAGCTTGGACAAGATGCTGTTCGACTTGCTCCGCTGCTGACGCAGACTGTTGCGCTCCTTTTCATCCTCATCGGCCTGGGCTACAGCCTCCTCTTCAGTCGGCACACTCTGCCCTGCAAGCATCCGCTTCAACACGGCATCGGCCTCGGCGGAGTACTTGCAGTTTAGGCGAATATTTTCACCGTACAGGTAAAACAAATAGGGGCAAGGCATGCAGGCCAAGGCCAGGAAGGCTGGGATAGAAGAGGCCCAGTGGATACCGAGGTTGTCGTACATGTGGGTGGTGAATAGGGGGAAAGCAGTACCAAAGAGCGACCGCAGGACAGAGTTAGCGGCAAGGACCGAGGCGGCAAAGATGACATAAGAGTCAATGAGGTAGTTGAGGAGGGAAAGGAAGACCATGACGAGACCACAGGCAAAGAAGCCACCGCCAATGATGGGGACAATCCAGTGGATGGAGGAGTAGGTGGTCCAGGCGAACCAGAACATGCCGGCGGGGATAAGAACGGAGCCGATGATGGCGGGGATCAGACGATCCTCGGGGCGGGCAATACCCTTGGCGTGGACGATGCCGAGGTAGCGCTTGTTATCCCACAGGCAGTAGCAGGCACCGGTAATCATGCCAATCATGACACCGAGGAAGGCCAGACCGGCGATACCCTGCGACCAGCCGCGATGAATCTGGAAGACGATGGGGTACGCGGCGAAGAGCATGTACAGAGTGCCGTAGATGATGGCAATGTAGACGGAGGTGAGGGTGACGATGGGCTCTTTGAAGAGGAGGATCCAAGGGCGAGAAAGGGCAATCTTGAACTCTTGGGTGATGCTCTTTTGCGGGCGGATCTTGTCGATTTTGGACAGGTACTTGTGGCCCGTAAGCTGGGAGAGCTTGGCGGCACGCTTGCGCAGGAGCACAGGGGCATAAGTCTCGGGAACAAACAGAGTGACGGCAATCCAGATGAAGCCGGTGAAGATGGTCATGAGGCCCTCGACCCATCTCCAGCCTCCATACTGACCAAGGAAACCACCGGAAATAGGACCGAGAGCAGGACCGAGGAAGGGCGCAAGAGCAAACAGGGCACCGGCGGCACCACGTTCGTTGGCGGAGAACATGTCGGCAATGACACCACCAGAGTTGGTCAGGGTGGAGGCACCGAAGCAGCCGGCGATGAAGCGGAGGACGACGAGGGTTTCCATGTTTTGGGAGGCGACGGAGCCACTGAGGAAGGCGGTTAGGGCGAAGTAGGTTATAAAGAAGATGATTTGACGGCCGTAGAGCTCGGAGAGGGGAGCCCAAATCAAGGGACCAATGGCAAAGCCGAGGACGAAAAGCGAGACACCCTGGGAAGTGGTTAGTTGTGTATCGGGGAGATGGGATGGATGGGTGATGATTGCATGAGGGTGTGGTTTAGCTTACAAGAATGGCGATGTCCTTGGAAATGCTAAAGGCAGCCATGATTTGAACGATACCACCGGAATAGGCGGAAGAGTCAAAGGCCACGGCAAAAGTGGCGAGGGCAGCTAAGCCGGTAATGAGCCACTTGCGGGCAAAGGAGAAGGTCATGGGGTTGTGGGGGTCCACGGGGAGCCAGTCGACGATGTAGGGGTCATCGTCGGAGCCGGAGCCTGAGTATTTGTGGTTGAGGACGGCATCGGAGACACCGTGAGGTTTGAAGACGACATTCCAGTGGGAGTATCTGGGGGTTGGGAGTTGAGTTTCGGGGTCTTGGACGGCGGCGTTGATGGTGGAGGAGGAGGAGTCGGTCATGTTGGGCGGAGAAGGGGAGAAGAGAAGAAGGGAGAGTGGAAGAAGGGGAGAATGGAAGAAACCTCTCAACTCAGAGATGGAGTTTGATGAAAGTGAGAGAGTGTGTGTATATCTTGACCAAATTAAATAAATATTAAAAATATAAATAAAAATACAAAGAAACTGTCTTTTTCTCTTTCTTTCCTACTCTATTTCCCGACATTCTAGAAAGGGGAGAGTCATGCTTTTATATACCAAACCCAACCCTCGGGGGGGGTTTTTTTGTTTACGAGGAAAAAGAATTCAAGCGCGCAATAGTACATCTCCCCCCCCTACAGGTTGAAGCAGATCCCGCATCCAAGCACAAGCTTAGCAGGCCACCCGAGCAAGGGAAGAGGAAGAGGAAGAGGAATAGGTAGAAACCTTTGAGCAAGAGCCGCGGCTGCACGCCTTGTTGAGTGGTGTGACGAAGGAGGAGGGGGGGGGTGTTGGTAACAGGGTGGTGAATTCCGCTGTATGGAAGCTGGATCACTGCGAGTGAGTGAGAGCAGAGTAAAGCAGAGTGAAGCAGAGAAGAAGCAGAGTAAAGCATAGTGAAGCAGAGAAGAAGCAGAGAAGAAGCAGAGTTGTACAGATAGACGGAGAGTTGTCTTTTGAGTTGAATGATTGCCCAAGTTGAGTTATAGTTTGTGTCACAGAGCCGGAGAGATTTCTATAAGGGTTACTTTGAAGAGAAACAACCGTAGTTCCCGGTGGGTGGTTTCTGTACTGTTGTAGGAGACGGAGTTGGTGATAGTTACCCATATGAAGAGGACAAGTGGCAATGTCCATGAGATCATGTCGATCAAGGCTTAGATGAGACAAGAAAGTCAGCCGTGCCAGATATGGCTTATCTAGTCGATGTTGTCTCGGAATACTAGTCCAATCATGAGATTTGAAATCGAATTCCGCACATGGACTTTTTCCCCTAGACCGACCGTATCATGACAAGCTTCAAGCCAAGAAAATACAGGGAAAAAGAAGAAAGAATAAAAAAGAATAAAAAAGAATAAAAAAGAATAAAAAAACAAGCTTTGTTCAGGCAAACGTAATTACCTTTACTCATTTTACTCTACGCACGCCCTTTCTACTTCTAGCCAACCTCCTTCCCTAGTCCTTCCCTAGTCCCTTCCCTAGTCCTAAAAAAAAAAATTAATAAAAAATAACTATTTATTTTGGCTTTGCCTCGGCAGCGGATTTCAACTTCAACCCGCCCTGTCCTTTTTAAACTGGATCTATGGTACCAAAGGATCCCGGGGCTGACTAGATTCCGTCTTGAACCTTCTACTGGCACAGACGGAAACTAATATCAATTCCAATCCCGTCTCACTTCTCAACCCGTACGATTATGCACCCATTTCCACCCTTAGCCCAAAAACAAAACCCAATCTTTTTTTTTTCTTTTTTTTTCTTTTTACCATCTACCCAGCCCATACATAGGTCTTCCAGGATGAAGCGCCAACCCTATTCCGTCAGACACTGCATGATAACTTGGCGATGACGTCGCGGTTCATAACCTAGGCAAGGAGCCGACTCGAGACTGTTGTAGCCATCCATCTCGTGTCTAAAAACAAACCAAAATTTATTCACTAATAAATCCAAGTTGGATAAACTCCAAAGAAAACACAGACTTAGTCCATCCCACGGACCTCATCTGAATATCTAGACTCCTTCTCTGCTCTCTGCTCTCTGCCTCATCCCGGACCAACAATCCCACCACGGGCCAACAATCCCACCACGGCCAACGCGACTGCACTGCTGCAGAGACCAACAGCAGACAGGGTTCATAGGCAATGGTCCCACCACCAGGGGCGTGGGTTAAGATTAACCAAGTCCGTCTGAGTCGATCTCTACTGGAGTGTGAAGGGCTGAAAGGCTGGTTGATAGCGAGGGTAAACAGATAAGCCTTGGAGGCAAAGTCCTTGGGATGAGTACATCTTGGCGTATCTTGGGTCTTGAGTCTTGGGTCTCGACTTTGCCAAAAAAAAAAAAAAAATATGCTCTTCACATGGCAAAGCTGGCCTCGTCCAAACCTGAACTATATATATATATATATATATATCGTTATTCTAGGTCAACAACACATTCCATCTGCAAGCATCACAACCAATATAACAACGCTCAATCAAAATCAGTCTCAATACACAGACTTCCATCGTTACCATAGTTGATAACAGTACTTACTATGGTAGACTGGCCTGACTATGGCTAAGCCACATCAGATTCAAAAACAAATGCAACTTTGTCAATCATCCATCAGCAACAACCGTCAGCAACTCATCTTTCTCCAAGCTGACACACCAGTAGTCAGTCAGTCAGTCAGTCAGTCAGTCAGTCAGTCAGTGTCTATCTGTATCTGTATCTTGTCTCGTAGACACAGACCGAACTCACTAGAAACTTCCCGAGTTCCCGTTACATGATACTACATTGATATTCTATACTTTGATTCTCGCTCTCTCCCCGTCTCTCCGTCTCTCCGCCTCTCCGCCCCTCAGCTTTCAATCAAACACAAATATATATAATAATTTTTTTCTTAAATTCTCATTATACCGAGGTTACACGGATTCTGCGGAATTCCGCCCAAACCCTACCTCCGCCCAAGACTTCAAAATGACAGATCGATTGATTCTTTCTAGTAGAGCCGCAAAAAGGCAAAAGAGGTTGGGCCCGAAAGTGACTCTGGGATTTACAAAAGCATGGATAGAGGCAACAGAGGATGGGGAACATGGACAACACGGAACGGAGACCCGAGACCCGAAACGGAGACGGCGGAGAGTTTGAAGACTAGGAGATTTGCTGATTAAATAGACCTTCATTCTGGGTATCATTATATGTAGTAGAGTAGATACGAATGCTTAATCATCAAAGCCTCCCCATTCTGAACCGACATCACTCTCACCATCTTCACTACTTGTCTCCCCCTCCTCCTCCTCCTCTTCAACCAACTCCACAAATTCCCCCGTCTTCTTCCTCATCGGCATCCCAGTTCCCACCTGCCGAATAATCTTCCCATCCTCCCCCCGAACATACGGCTCCTCATCCTTCTCCTTTTCCGTCTTCTCCTCCTCCATCTTGTCCTCCACCAACCCATCATCCCTCACAAACCCCGCCACGAAAAACCCCATGACCCCCCTCCCATCCCCCTTATATGACCGAATACACCCCTCCGCCACCTCCTCATCCCCCCCAGCCATATCCACCACCCCCCTCACCGGCCACTCCCGCATCCCCCTCACCTGTTCCTCCTTCCGTAGAATCCTCCACCCGCGTCTCCGCGCAACCTCTGACTGCAACACTCGCAGGACAACACCTTCGTTTTCTTCCGCGTGGATCGAACATGTAGAGTATGTGACCCTGCGGGCTCCCGGAAACTCGAGGGCGTGGAGCACGATTTTGCTTTGGAAGGCTGCCAGTGCACGTAGTCGGGCGTCGAGTTCCTGTTCACAAGAGGCCGTAAAGATTTCATTGCCATCGTCATCCAATACTATCCTTTCCGGGGCTCCCTTTTCCTCATCTTCCTCTCCCCTCTTTCTCTTCTTCGTCTCCTTATTCTTCTTCTTCTTCTTCGCTCCTTTCCCAACCGGTAAACTCTTCTTCCCCAATACCTCAACAACCCCTTCCGGCAAATACAAAGTCGGATTCGAATCTCTTCCCAAAATCCCACTCCCCGAACAACTCGGATCCAACAACAAACTCCCCACAAACCCCATACTCTCCGGATCCGTCCTCAAAAAGTCCTGCCCAAACCCAATCCTTACAATATCCTTTGCTCCCGCCACTCCCACCATCTTTTGCAAAATCTCACTCCTCGGACGACTTTTTTCATACGCATAAACCATCCTTCTCCGAGCATCACCCCCTTGTACCCCCTTTGCCGTCATCTCTGCCTTCCGCTCCCACAAGATTGCCGCCACATGCGTCGTCTTATTCCCCGGCGCCGCACACCCATCCACAACATCTCCATCTTCCGGTCTCGCATCCAACAGATACGCCGGAAAACAAGATGCCTTATCCTGCAAGATGATCCGCCCCGTCTTATACGCCTCCGTCTTGGTGACATCCGTACCCGGCGCCGCCGCCAGCAGCCCCGGCACATGAACATCCACATGGATCGCCTCTCCGGCTCCCGCCTTCATAACCTCCTCCACGGACCCCACCTGTTTAAATTTCTTAAACGTCGTCTCCAGTTCTGTCGCCACATCGCTAAGAATGCTGTTGACGCGGATCCACCGAGGATACCCTGCATCTTCCGACTTGGCGGCATCTTCCACTGACTGCCGGAGGACCTCAATGTTAGGGCATCGGCGGCGGAGACGCGCGCGGGTGAGTTCAGAGGTTAAGCGGGCCTTGTGGCGTTCAACCGAGGATCGAAGGCCGTGGGAAGCCGGAAGGGAGATGCCACCGCGGGTGAGTAAAAGGTCATGAACGAGGAGGAGAGCGAGGAGAGGTGTAAGCTGTGCAGTTGTTAACAAACAAGCCCCTCCGGAAATCGAGCGTAGCGAGGAACAAAAGACATACCTTGCGTTCAGCTTTCAAAAGGTCTGTAGAATCGATGACTTCCTTGAGTACACCACTCCATTTGCACGACTCGATTGCTAGTGCATAGACTTGCGCCGCCAGTGACTTGAGATCTTTTCTCTTGAAGATTCGATCTCTCAACGAGCCCGGAGCCGTATCAAGTGTCCGGAGGACATCAGCTGCTTCATGATATAGCGACATGATGAGAAAAAAAAAAGTATGGTTACAAAAGTGTCTTTGTTCGGTAAAGAATCTTGATAACGACTGAGCTTGTCAGTCAAAGTTGAGTGATTGGCGCAAAAATTACTGAGATGCACTTGACAGCCGACGGCGTGTGATGGCAGCTGACAGTGTCCACAAATGGTGTTAGAGAGAAATTGTACGACTGCCTTATATGGAAAACAGAAAAAGGAAACTTGGACACAAGAATATCTCACGATGGAATGTTATTTAGGAAGGTACGTTATATGTAGCTCACGTGATTTACAGCACAAAAAAGAAAAATTTTCCAGGCGGAAAATCACTGTTTATTTGAAAAAAAAAGATTTATCTACAGCCACTTACGATCATCGCCTGACAAGAAACGAACCAAAATGAACAAATATGACGGAGAAATCGTCAAAAGAACCAAGTCATCTACAAGACGGACAATGGGAAGAAGTGAAAGGTGTTCTACTGACAGAACAAACAGAAGGAAAGAAAAAAAGGTGTGTCAGAACGAAGAGAAGTTGGAAATGATTGGACGGACCCCTGATGGCCCCACGGATGAACGAATAAGCACACTGACACATGAACTCATCCAGACCAAAATACAAAGCACAGCAAGTAACACAATGTTCAACACAAGAAAACACCCCTTGGACACGGCTAGCCCCTTCAACTCACTGTCCATACCCCGCAAGCCTCGTCGTCGCCGTAGCACTCACCGTAGTAGTGGCCTCCGTCGTCGTCGTCGGCTCCGCGGTAACCTCATCATCATAAGCCGTCGTCCACACCGTGCGAGTCGTCGGTGTCTTGCAAGCTTTGACCGTGGTGACGGTGGCCAGGGAAGAGGCTGTGGGGAGAAGGGAGGTCATGGTGAGGTTGCGGGTGTAGGAGGGGGTGGCTTCAACGGAAGGGGCGGCAGAAGAGGCGAAGTAGGCGTCGTCGGCTACGGCAGCGGGGGTAGAAGAGGCGGCAGCGGCGGCAGCGGCGGTGGAGGAAGAGGAAGGGGTGTTGTTGGCGTATGCGGAACTGGTAGCCTTGGCTGTGGCTGTGGCTGAGGATGACGAAGAAACCGGAGAGCCCGAGTACGAGCCATACTTCCAGCCGCTAAGTTGCACACCACCCGGCAACTCCTGGAATGGCCCATCAACATCTTCATGGATAATAGGCGGTACAGTACACGTGTCACTGTTCAACTCAACACCGGCACACTGGTCCATGCCGGCATCACCAGCATCACAAGTATCAATGACATGTTGCAGAACATCCTCATCCCACCCAGCCATAAAGTCCGCATGCAGCGAGTATCCCGTGGCATCACCGTTTGAAAGCACAAACGGCTGGTTATCTTGCCCCCGAGTCCAGCGACTCTGGAACAACGGGGTATTCCAGTAGACCTCCATGAACAGATGCGGCGTGTGAATCCACCCGTCGGGGCAGTTCTGTCTTCCGCCCTGTGAGGCACCCTGGGATGACGGCCAGGCGGTGTTGTGTTGATAGTTGGTCAAGCCAGCATCGGGGTCATAGCAACTCGGGAAGTGAATATCGGTTCTCAACGGCGAGGCAAACCCATCGCACTCTTGGTTCGGGAACCCAGCACCCTGGCCCTTGTTGTTGGGGTCTTGGATACCAAGGGTGAGACCATCAGAATCTGCAGGCCAGGACGGAGGATCAAACGAGGAGCGAGGGCATGTGATGCCGACGGGTTGGATGTCGCCGTTGGCAGGATCGAGGTTTTGAGCGCCGGTTCCAGATGCAGGGGGCGAACGGAGGGAGACATTGCCGGAAAGCATGCTTAACCCGGTAGGAAAAGCCTTGATATCGTCATCAGTGGGTTCGAAGAAATAATAGGCGTTCGTATAAAACATGGGCACTGCCTCCAGGGTCCCATTCTGCGGATCCCGAAAGTACAACCGCGGGTACCAATAGTTGGAGTGATCAGCGGCCAACTTGGCATTGGTGCAGTTAGCGGCCTTGAGGGACTTGCCGGTGGAGGTGGCGGAGAATCCAGTGGAGCCTTGGACGGTGTGTACGTGGTTGGAGACACCAGCGTGGTTGACGATGGGGTCGATGCGGCCGTTGTGGATTTCGGGGCCGTTGAAGCGGAGGACGGCAAAGGTGCGGGAGGATTTGGCGGCGGAGGAGAGGGTGGGGAAGGAGAGGGCCGAGAGGGCCGTGAAGGCGAAGGAGATTTTGAGGAGCATTTTTGAGAGGACTTTGTGGACTTGGTCTTGGTTGGTTTGGTTAAAGAATGAAAAAGGTTTGAAAAGCATAAGGAAGCCCGTCGAGGGTGACAAGAAAATGAAGGTGAGGTTGTTACCAAGGGAGAGATGGCAAGAATGTATTGTATTGTATTGTATTGTATTGTATTGTATGCTAGGGACGTGACGATCTCGAGGATCGAAACAAACAAATAGAAAGCAATAAACAACTGAATGAATGGACTTTGAGAGTGAGTGAAACAAAAAAAAATAAAGAATGAAGCAAAAGGAACAAAGAGAATGAAGACGAGGACTTGCTCGACATCGGAAACAAAAAAAGGAAAGAAAACAAATCAACGAGTGATGGATGTCTCTATTTTATACAGAACAGAATCGACAGTATCATTGTATCACTCTTGATAAACAAAATATATAAATAAAAAAAAGTTGAAAGTAAGCGAGACGAGACAATAGGGCGTTTGAGGAGACGGGTCATGAGGAGGAGGGGCGTCAGGAGGAGCCCCCTTTGTGGTCATATCATGTTTTTTTTTTCTTTAATTTTTTTTTTTTATATTTGGATTTGGTTATATTATAAGCTTATTCTCAAGGTTAATTCACTCTTGTCTATTTCTTCCCCTATTTTTTTTTTCTATAAGATATCATATATCTAAGCGCTAGTATAAAAAGAAAGGTCAGGAGTCTACTAAAATCCAAAACAAGATACCCGAAAAAAATCAGAAAAAAAAATCAGAAACAAAATCAGAAAAAATACAGTGTCAAATACAAGGCCAAGAACACATGATCTGTGTATCTCTGGTTTATAAAATGCTATTGGTCGAGCCGTAAATGACCTGGTAACGGAAACTATCCACTAGGACTAGGGATGGTACTGACAGGATCATATAAAACGCCACAAAGTTACAAAGTTCACAAGTGTGCTTCCTTAATCACAGATATATACAGACTCTAGTCCAATCATCCAGTATACAACCTCCTGCATTAGCCCCTCCCCCCCTCTGATCACTCCCCAAAGAGTCATCACACCCCAAGACCCGCCACTTAATCAACCCATCACATCACATTCTCCTCCCTCTCCCTTCTCCTTCCATCTTGCCCATCATCAACATGAAAAATCCCTGCTCTCAACTTCTTCCCTTTTCCCCCCTAAGCTTGTTTCACTATATGCAACCAACAGCAGCCCGCTCCTTCATATTCACTCACCGTCGGCGCCTCTATAGAAAAAAAATAACGCCCCCGATATACATGTATTTCAACGGGAACTCCTTTTGACGGAGTCTCCAACTTCTCCTTGTAGTTTTGTCGTCCCTTTGTTGTTGTACTGTTACTGCGTGGCGTTGGATCTGAAGCAAATATCTCCTGATATTCTTCCTTTTGTGGAACCTTGCCGTCAACCACCACCTGATAACCCTAACTCCTACAAAAGACATGTAAACCAGATTACCAATCATGTGATCCTACCTTTAGTGGGGTCATCCAACAACGTCAATCCATCACGTAAGCTTTTTTATATCTTGACCAAAAACCAAAAAAAAGACAACACTCTCTGGAAACCATGAGTAAATACGGTGTCATGGTCATGGGCCCGGCAGGCGCCGGCAAGGTTCGCATCTCTTCCTCTTATCCTTCTACTCTTCCCTGCGCTAACATGTTATACTCTCCACAGTCGACCTTCTCCGCCTCCCTCATCACCCACCTCAACCTCAACCGCCGCTCCGCCTTTTACGTAAACCTCGACCCCGCCGCCGAAACCTTTGAACACGCCCCCGACCTCGACATCCGCGATCTAATCTCCCTCGAAGACGTCATGGAAGAAATGGGCCTCGGCCCCAACGGCGGCCTCATCTACTGCTTTGAATTCCTCATGGAAAACCTCGACTTTCTCACTGAAGCCCTCGAATCCCTCACCGAAGAATACCTCATCATCTTTGACATGCCCGGTCAAATAGAACTCTACACCCACATTCCCGTCCTCCCCACTCTCGTCCGCTTCCTCTCTCAACCTGGCGCCCTCGATATCCGCCTTTGTGCCACCTACCTCCTCGAAGCCACCTTTGTCGTCGACCGCGCCAAATTCTTCTCCGGCACCCTCTCAGCCATGTCGGCCATGCTCATGCTTGAAATCCCCCACCTCAACATCCTCTCTAAAATGGACCTGGTAAAAGACCAAGTACGCAAGGCCGACTTGAAACGTTTCCTGACGCCGGATGCCTCGTTGATTGATGATGATGCGGCCTTTCGGGAGGCGGAACAGGCGGATATGGAGGCGGAGCAGGCGGGCAAGGATGGGAATCCGGCGAATGCGGAGATGGTGATGAGGGGGGCGAGTTTCCGGAGGTTGAATCGGGCGGTGGCCAATATGATTGACAGTTTTAGTATGATCAACTATTTGAAGTTGGATGTTACGAATGAGGAGAGTGTGGGTGCTATTTTGAGTTATATTGATGATGTCATTCAATATCACGAGGCGCAGGAGCCCAAGGAGCCAAAAGATGAGGAGTTTGATGGGGCGGATTATGATGATAACTAGATTGGCATGTTTTATTTGGGTATTTGGCTTTTGGTTGATGTAATCGGTAGACAAGGCATGTCACGTCTGCCGAACAAGTTGCAAAGGGCTGACTGTATAGTCACAGGAACAATCTGATGTAGAAGCTAAGCTTGGCATTCAAAGAAAAAAAAAAGGTAATCAAAAAAGTAAATCATGAAATCATAACCGGATCTGTTGGTGTGTGTGTAGGTGTAGTAATTTTTATATAATTATATCAAAAAAGGCCGTCAGAACCAAAGCAAAACCAAAGCAAACCAAAGCAAACCAAGGCAAAACGCAAAGTTATAAAGAAACAAAAAAGAACCCCCCCCCCCAAAAGATTTTACCCTCAAACTATCGTCTCGCAGCCCTCGTAGCCTCCGCCTGAGCTTCCCATCTTTCATACTCCTTGATCCAAATATCCTTTACAAAAACCCCATAATCCATCACTCTCCCTCCCCAAACCATGGCTTCCCCTACACAAGTCGCCACCCCCCTCTGATAAACACTCGCCGCAATCGCAAAGACCACTCCCCAAAAGACGGCCCGCATGGCCAGGCGAGTCCAAAAGGCAATCATCCGGTAGATCCAGACGATGAGGAGGAAGGCGACGGCAAGAGAGGCCGAGAGGGAGAGGAGGGGGATGAGCGAGGACGAGGTTTCGGCATCGAGGAGGGGGGTGAGGGTGGAGAGGGTGGAAGAGAGCATGGATTGGGCTTGGCGGAATATGGATTGCACGGCGGAGGTGGGAGAGAGGAGGTGGGTGTGGAGGAGGTTGAGGAGATCGGGGGAGATGAGAGATTGGAGAGGGGCTTGAGAGGACATTGTTGTATCGGATAGAGATGGTGATGATGTGAGTTGATATCGATTAAAAGAGATTGATTAGGTGGATGAGGGTATATGTATGTAGCTATCGTTCTTCGTCTGGGTCGAGTAGTATGCGAGTCGGTCAAACAAAGTCAACAAGTAGCTAGCCTCGATAATCGGACCACGTGATGACAAAGCCTTCTGTCACGTGTCAAAGAAAGACCCTGAAGGGGAAAAAAAAAAAGACAAAGAAAATAATCAATATCGTCAAATCGAATAGAAGTTTTCTTGGAGGAAAAGAACAAGAGGGTGTAGAAAATAGAAAGAAAAGAAAGAAGGAAAAAAAAAAGAAAAAAAGAAAAAAAGACGTGATCGCGTTATCAAAAGGAGAAGAAGAAAAGGGAAAAGGTTCGTCGTTGATTCAATTCTTCTTCTTTTTTTAGAAGTTGTTGACAACCCACTTTTTTGAAAAGAAAAGAAGAAAAAAAGAGAAACAAAAAGAAAATCAAAACAGTGTCACGTGTGGGGAAGGGGGGATTGGATAGGATTTTGCTACAAGGATTGACCAATGAGAAGTGGAGAAAGCTACTAGGGTCAGATGGTCAACAAGGTAAATGGAAGGAGGTGGGTCGCCTTGTAAACAGAAAAGGCAAGAACCAACAAAGCCATAGAACAAGATGAACAAGGAGGGTTGGTTAATAATAAAGTAATAATAATAGTAATAATAATGATAATAATAAAAGAGGACAGGTTTCTATAAAGAAAATAGATTTATTTAAAAATATACATTATTCTGTCCTCTTTTTCTTCCTTTTCTTAGTGTCACTTCCCTTTTCATTCAGCCTCAAGGATTTCACTACCGAGGCTCCACTTTTATCTACTAAAGCCTATTCATCTCCCGAACCTCGCCACCTCACCTCTAAGCGCCCACCAGTAAATCAATAAACCCCCGACCTCCCCCCCGACCTTTGACCTCCGAAACTGCAATGTGTGTTGTCTCCATCTGCAGAGACAACTCAGCAGGCTCTCTTGCTTTCAATTCCATGTGGTATTGTATCTTTTGGCCCGCCTCTCCCTACCGCCTCTCCCCACCGCCTCCCCAATGATGACTAAGCATTTCGGCCCAATCGAGCCTGATACCTCTTGGTCGCATCAACATTGTCATCTCCATCGCCATCGCTATCTCCATCTCCATCGCCATCTCCATCGCCATCACCAACGACAAATCGTATGGCCACAACACCTCCATTACAGCCTTGTCAATACCCAAGTACCTAGGTACAACAACAACATCATCTTTGCCTATAATGATACAAATATTTTGACGTCATGATAAATGACAACTCTACCTGAAAATCCCCATATCTTATTTACCCAACCCAATGAAACCCCATTTCGCCCCCCCCCCCCCCCCTCGGGCGAACACGCTGAATGACTGATCTGATTCTATTTTGACATGTGATAATCTCCAATTTCTAAACAACCAAAAAATTGTAACATAAACATCTCAATATATTGAACCCAAGTATATACCCAAGAAAAAAATAATCTCTTAATAAAATAATCATTACCCCTCCCCCCTCCCCCCGCCTCCAAAAATAAGAAATAAAAAACAATAAAAAACGAGTGAACAAGTCGCAGGCGACTCAAAAAAAATCTACACCATCAAACACTTTCTCCTCTTCTCACTCCTGCTCTACCAGAAAGAAAAAAAAAAAAAAAAAAAAAAGTCCCAACCATCTTAACCCGCTCTCTGCAAAAGAAATCTAGCCAAAGGGTATCTTTACAAAGAAAAAGAGTCCCAAACTCCTCCCCTTTATTACCCTACATCCCCCCC
>MKGJ01000249.1:198-17103 GCA_002018255.1 Bretziella fagacearum | reverse complement strand
TCCCTACTTTACCTTTACCTCTACCTCTACTGCGCCCTCTTATACTCCCCCAAATTCAACCAACTCATATCACCCGGAGGTCCCCCCATCGCCAACCCCGGCGGCTGCTGCTTCTGCTGCTGTCCCGGTTGCCCATATACACTAGACTCCCCCCACGCATCCGCCACACTCGGTGGTACCCCACTAGAATACGCCGACGGCGCATCACTCATCGGTCTTTCCAACGTCGCCACCTGCGGCTGCGCCGGAATATACTTGTTATAATGACTAACTGTCGGCGAACCCGTCGCCACCCGATTCAACTCCGGTCGGCCTTCCCGCGGCATAATCAACGGCGGTACCGTCGCCGAATCCTGCGTCATCCGGTTGACATTCTGCGAATAGGTCGACCCATCATAATTGGACCCATCATCATCTACAGCTGGTTGCTTGTTGTTGCCATAACCCATGATATTCAACGCTCCCGAATTCTGCGACCAGTACTTATTCCATCCTGAGCTCCGTCTCGCGTCATCAACCGGCGGCGGCGGCGGCGGCGGCGGTTCAATGTGCGATCCAGGAGGTTTCGGTGGCGCACGACCAGGAGTGTTGATGCTGACGCGGCCGTTAGATGATGATCCAGGGGAAAGAGCTGAGGCGTCGTTGATAATCGGCTTGCTAATAGTATTCTTAAAGTCACGAGTAAAGGCGTCAATGCTAGCATCCGAGTTTTGCCGGCGGTTCTTGTGAGAGCCGGCAGATGAAGATGGAGAGACGGCGCGAGCGGCAACGGGAGCAGCGGTGGCAGCGGGGACAGACTTGCCGCCAAATATGCCAATGGAAGAAGTAGACTGCATGGAAACGGTGTTTTGTCTCTTGGGCTTGGAACCCGGGGGACCACCGAGGGAGTCGATGAACTCTTCGTTGGACATGCCAACGTTCTTCTCATCGGTGGGGTAGTGCTGGTTCTTGCGGTTCTCCTCCCCAGTATAACCCTTTCTCCGGCGCGCGTTCCGGGTGTAGAGGAGAACGCAAAGCATCAAAAGGGCGAAGCCCAAAACGGAACCCATGATGGCACCAGCTACCTCAGTCTTGGTGAGGCCATTCTTGTTAGTAGCCGCCAGATGAGGATCCACAGAAGCAGTAGCCACAGCAGTTGCCGCCGCCGCCGCCGCACTGCTCGAAGCAGCCGCAGCAGCCTTGGCATCCGCCGTCGCCGAAGCAAACGCCGAGGACTGGGAGATTGAAGAGGTCACCGACGACGTGACAGAAGCCGAGGTGTTACCCCAAGTGGTTGAGGCGGTGGTATCAGAAGATGAAGCAGAGCTGGAGGTGGCAGTAGCGGAACTGGAGGCGGAAGTCGACGAGACTTCAGAGGCGAGGACGCCCTGAGTGCCGAGAGTTGAGTCAACGTCAACCCATGAGTTCTTGGTGGCGGAGAAGGCAGAGATGGGGTTCGAAGTGTCACTAGTCACGAAGAAAATCTGACCATCAGAGCTAGCAGCAGCCGAGTACACATCGCTCGAGACACCCGAGGGGGCAAAGGAACTGTTGTACGTAGGCCAGTTCGAGGCATCAAGGGCACGAGCGGCAAGAGCACGAGCGGCAACAATGGTGGCAGACTTGCTGACAAAGGCACCGGTGGCGTCGACGATGACGGAGCGGGTAACGCGCACAGGGTTCTGTGACAGGTCAAAGGTGTACAGGCTCTTGGAGCCGTCGTCACCGGTTTGCAGATAACCCTTGTTGGTAATCTTGGCGACAGGGTCGGCGAGAGTGGCGCCGGATTCACGCCAGGTGTTGGTGCCGGCATTGTAGATGATGACGTCCAGGTTGGTAGTACTGCCGCCAGCCATCAAGACCTCTCCAGAAGTCCAGTCGACCATGATGGGGGTCTGTAGGGTGTAGGAGAAAGGGTTGGTGGCAGAAGTGACAGTGTAGGGCTCCGAGGCCTTGATAGAGAAGGTCTCAGAAGCGACACCATAGGTACCGTCAGTACGGCCACCATAGGTGATGAAGGAGTTGGTAGCGGCAATATAAGAAGCTGACATACCCTTGCGGTTCTTCAGGACGGTATCGGTGGGAGTCAGGCTTGACCAAGAGCCAGCCGAGTAGTCAAACTTCTGGAGACCGTTGTAGGCGGCGTTGCTGGAAGTGCCACCGAGGATGTACAGAGCAGAGGAAGAACCGACACAAGTACCACCAGTGACAGCTTCACCGGAAGCGAGCCGGGTCCATTCGGCGCCGCTTTTGAGGGGAAGCTTGACGAAGCCATTGGCGGAGAAGGCATACAGGGTATTGTCATGAATGACAGTACAGGCACCATCTAAAGAGATGGGGCTGATTTTGTACGACATTTTGATGTCGTTTGTGAAATGTAAAATGTTGATATATATATATATATAAAAGTGAAACAGTAATGGTGTTTGTCCAAACACTCAGTTTCCGTATAACACTGTTTGATGTTGAAGAGATGGGAAAAGGTAATAAATGCTATGGCTTTCTTAAACACATGAAGGGCCTATATAAAATGTCTCGTCTTGCAGTCGTTGAATTATGTCAATAAAAAGAATAAAAGTGATTCAAAGGAGAGAACAGGTTGAATCAAGCAAGTGTTGCTTTGGAGTGAAAATACCGAGGGCGTCAAGCCGGTCTGGAGATAAAAACTGACGAAAAGGCGCGGAAAGCAGACAGAGACAAATGGTGAAGAAAAAAAAAATTGGCGGCGGATCGATGTGTTGATGATTATTAGAGGCAATAGCAGGAAGGTAGGTAGGTCGAACGAGAATTATACGCGGAAAAACAAGCGATGAGTATCGTCGATTAAGAGATTTGTTGATGAAGATGATGGAAAAAAGACGTCTTTTATATTCCTTAATTTTTCTTGTCTTTCTTTGGTCCTTTTTTTTAAGGAAAAGGAAAAAGGAAAGGAAAAAAAAGAGATGTTCAGAAAAGTTATCTGAGAGACTGATTAGATTTTTTTTTTTCTTTCTTGTAACTGGATCCGGAAATGAGGAAAAGTCGAAAAAAAAAAAAAGGTATAAATTTAGTTTGATGATTTTGCTGAAAGTCGAGACTTGAAATGAGCGAGATTCGGCGAGTCGATCGTCGGGCAGTTTGGCAGAAAAGGAAAAAAAAAAAAAAAAAAAGGGCAAACAAATTGTCAGAAAAGACGAAGAGTAAAGAAGTGAAAAAAAAAGAAGGGAATGTGAGAAATTGGGTTTCTTTTTTTTTTTTTCTTGATCTAATAAAAATAGAGGTTCAAAGTTAGTATCAACGTTGATAGTTGGTAGAACTAGTTTATAGAAGAGAAACTCACTTGGAATACAAAGCAATGAAACGCAGCGCAAAAAGCAACAACGAAAAAAGAAAAAAAAAGAAGAAAAAACCGAAAAAAAAAAAAAAAAGATCTCAACAGAGGACGTCCCGGAGGTCGTTGCAGAGGAAAGCAAAAGGGAGGAAAAGAAAGAACAAGACGGGACCAGTCTAGCTTGCAACGAGTTGGGAATAAAAGGAAGAAAAGAAAAAGAAAAAAAGAGCTCAAGTAGGATTCTTTCTCATAAGAAAAGAAAAGAGAGAGAGAAAAAAGGCTTGTTAGTTGTGGCTATGGCGTTTTACAACCGGTCATTGGCTGGATGGGATAAGGATGGGATGGATGAATGAACAGACCCGCGGCGGGCGCTCAACGACGACGACGACGACGACGACGACGACGACGACGAGACAGGCGTAAAGCAAGTCAATGCAACAGATATGGATTATGGACTTGGACAAAGCCAAGCAAAGAAGGAAGCAAGCATAAGAGCGAGCAAGCAAGGAGCAAGGGATAGATAGAGAGAGAGAGAGAGAGAGAGAGCATGGATGGGATGGAATCATGTCCTACAAGGCAAAACACTCTTTTCATAGGTTTTTTTTTTTAGCCCACATGAACAACCCCCTAATCTTGTCTTTCAATGCCGAGCCCATCTGCCAAAGAGTAGAAGTCAGTAAGTTTGTTCGAATAGCATTTCCCCCCTCTCCTCGTGGAAAAGACTGTACTTACAGTACGAAGTAACAATAGTCAATGCTTGAGCCAAAATCGTAAATGGTGCGAGTCCCCGACGGACGGACCTAAATGCTCTCTCTCTCTCTCTCTCTCTCTCTCTCCTTGTTCTTCTCTTCCTCCTCTTCATCCCGGTGTGTATATCCCCGGACAGTGTCACACTGACAATGCACACCCTGCAATTTTGCAACGGGTTAGCATCTCAGGTAGTAAAGCGAGGTCAATCTTTCAAGCGACGACAAGAGTTGATGTATACAGTGTATACTCTGCTTCTTTTTTTTCTCTCTCTCTTTTCTTTTTAGTGGATAGGAGCAAGTAAGGCGAGAAAAGTTGAATGGATGGACAGAAAAGCAGAAAGAGAGAGAGAGAGAGAGAGAGAGAGAGAGAGGGAGGGGGGAGGACGAAGCGGAAGGAAGAGGAAGGACAAGGTTTGAGTTTTGGGGGAGAGAAAGAGGAGGAGGAGGAGGAGCAGGAGGAGGAGCAGGAGGAGGAGAGGCAGAAGATGGGGGTGTGTGGCTAGGATTGTGTGTATCCGTGCGTCTCGTAACGGACACTGTGATTTGTCTGAGCTTGAGGGGGAGAAGGAGAAAGTTGAGGGCATTATAAAGGAGGAAGAATAAAGGGAAAAATCAGACAAGAGATGGCGTGTTGAGAAAGTTGGTGATGAAAAAAAAAAAGAGAAGGTGTTTTTTTGTTTTTTTTTTTTTTTGGTTTGGTGGATATTGAAAGCGGTGTGAATTTTGGGAAAAGTGATTTTTGTGCGAATAATCCATATCAAGAAGTCACATTGTCATTCTGTCAATTCTGCCGCCTTCCCAATCACCCTTATTCATACAATCGTCTCTATCAAACCAACTTTTACCAGAACTATCTATAGTCTTTAAGCAAAGACTCCCTAAATCCCTTACCCGCAAGCCTGCTATAATCCCGGAGCTATCTCTCTCTCTTTTTTTTTTTTTATCTAGCTGTCTTTAGGTATTGTTGGATGTACCTTTTAAGTATATTCCTTGGGCCGGTACTTGGACACAGCCGAGTATCAGGTGAAGATGGAAGTATCCTCAAGACTAAAGTGACTTTACTAGTACAGTTTTATACACCAGCAGGCTGTCCCTTTTATCTATGCATTGTCTTACCAAAAAGGTATATATGCCCCCTCTTTGTCTATTAATTCTTTTTTTTTTTTGTTACTCTCTCTAAAAGTCGGTACCGTTTCTGCACTGTAACAAGAACTGCAGCCCGTCTAATATCAGTTGCCAGTCCACAAGATGTAAGCTGCAAGGCACAGATATTCCCATTGTCTGTCTATTCTTTTTTTTTTCTTTTTCTTTGTGTTTGTGTCTGCACGATGAGTGACCTGCATAATCCTTTGTGAGTACTAGAAATAGTTTAAAAAAAAATTTGTGATATATATTCAAAAATAAAAATTTAATAAAAAATTAATAAAAAATAATAAGAATAAAAATTATAAAAATAAAAATTATAAAAATAAAAGTGATATATATAGATATATCAAGTCTGTGGCCTCTCAAAGGGAACTGTCATGTTTCCCGGTGTTTTTTTCTTTTTTTTCTATCAAAAGTCTAGACTCTTGATTGGACCTTTTATGGTTCTATCGACAACACTATCGTTTCTTATTCTAAATATCTTTCTTCTTCCATCTTTGACCTGGTATCCGATTACTAACCCCCCCCCTCCCTCCCCAAAAAAAAATAAAAATAAAAATAAAAATTCCCTACCATAATTCCCCAGCTTGATAGTGAAGCTTGGAAGTTTTCTCCGTCATAACGATTTACCCATATTAAAAAAAAAACAGAGACTGGGACTGAGACTGAGACTGGGACTGGGACTGGGACTGGGACTGTCATGTCCTTTTCTCACAGTGAAGAATGGCTAACTTTAAGTGGCATTTTAAGCGATTTCATATTCCCTCGCTTGACCCTGACAAAAAGAAAGAAAAAAAAAAAAAAAAGAAAGAAAAATACTCGCTAATTCCATGCGGGAAGCGGACCCGGCATTAATACTACCCAAGACTTTGCCGGACAAATATCAAATACATACACATATATATACACCTACACACATATAGGTAGGTAGATATGTACGTACAACATACATGTAGGCGCAGCCAAGTAAGCAATAAACGTCCGGCGAGACTGGCCAAGGACAATGGCTCGGATATCATGGCTGCTGCACGCGGCATCTATCTTACTATATTCCGGCGGTCAGCTGTCCATGTCTTGTGTACTCTCTCATGTCATGTCTGGTCTTATCCTATCCTGTTCGTCAATGTCTAGATCAGCGTCTATTTTCATTATCCTAAAATATCCCTCCCCTTCAAAAAATTAAAAAATTAAAAAAATTAAAAAAATTAAAAAAAATAAAACAGTAAAAAAACAGTAATTCAAAGTTCGTTTCTTCTTCGGCTACCGTAGCGTATGCATGAGAGTGGATATCACCGTAAACCTACCTCCTCCCACCTCCCCACCTCCCATCTCCCCACCTCCCACCTCCTCTTCCTCCTCCTCTCCTCCTTCCCCCATGTTTCCCTTCCCCTTCTTCTCACCCTTCGTCCGTCTGTCTGTCTAACCAACCCTAAAATACATAGGTACCTCGTTCTTCTTGTCTGTTTTTCCTCCTTGTACATGTCCCCCTTCATTCTCGATAAAATCACACAATTTGTAGACTTTTCTTTTTTCAATATGCTTCATGTGTCCTCTTGTTGTTGTCCATGGTCATCGTCGGTTATTGGTGACCCTAGCCGAGTCCGAAGGAGGAGAAAGTACCTACCTACCTACGCTTAAAGAGAGAGACATGGTGCGGATATCGGGGAGGTCTTTTTCTTTTTTTTCTTTTTCTTCGGGGCCGAAGAGACGAATATTGGTTACATTGAATGGGTTATATCTTATGTTAGGGTTCCTATAATTATCATTATTGACGTGTAAATTACTCGATTTTGATACTTGCACACAAAGCTTATAACAAAAGTTCAACATCTTTTTCCACCCAAATTCTTTTTTTTTATTTTTATTTATATTTATTATTTCTTTTTTTCTTTTTTTTTCTTTTTGTTTTATTTTTGTTTTATTTTCTTATATTTTGTTTTATTTTTGTTTTATTTTTTTATATTTTGTTTTATTTTTTTATATTTTGTTTTATTTTTTTATATAGATATTTTTTTTTCTTCTTCCATTTTATATCCCCATTCAATTCCCGTATCACAATCTTGTCCTTTGTCTCCCCAAATTCTCCGTATTGTCACGCGTATTCCCTCCAAGTCCCAGTCCCCCCCCCCATTCCTCCCTGAATCAACGAGAGAGAACTTCAACAATGAATGTCTTTACCTTTACACATACACACAAGGACAAGGCCGTCTCTCTCTCTTGTTGTACCCTTTCTCTTCATTCTTAATCTTCTTCTCTCTTTGCCCGCGTCTGGGTCCACCTGATTGTCACCACTAGGCTCGTCTTTTGTTCCATCACCCGTGCATTAACCTCTGCATCTTGCATGCACGACTATGCATATTTACCAATGTGAAGGTCTACGTAGGTACTTGTGTAAGTACCTACTTACCTACATACTAGGTGTGTTCCGCACCTCCTATACAAGATGATAACAAAGGAAATCCCGCCATCCAAGAAATATAATGGGAAAGCACATCGCATCGTTAGATCCTTCCGTAATGCATGTACCCTCCCCCTCCTCCTCCTTCTCCTCCTCTTCTTCATCACCATAACCAATTCAACATCCGTAAGCAAATATTACCGTCTATAAGATATTTTTATTTTTTTCTTCCTTTTCTCCCACCGACCTCCCGTCTAAACAGCTCTGTTTTTCTTTTTTGACGTCCCCGAGACATCCCGCAACCTATGTGTCCTACCACTTAAACGCCCCGTTCGTCTGTCTATCATCAATTTCCAGCAATACCACATTTTTTTTTCTGTATCTTTTTCTTCTTTTCCATTACCTAGTCCATTATTCGTTTGATTTCTCCCCTTCCCTTCCCTTCCCTTCCCTTTCGTTCCCCTCTCTCTCTCTCGTTTGTTTTAATGCTATTCAAACTAACAACCTCCGAAAGCATCCTCACCCTGGAATCCCCTCCCTCCTTCCTCCCTCCCCTCCCTCCCTTCCCGTTTGTCTAAACGGAGGACTCACCACCGTCAGATTTACTGAGACAGGGCGACCGGTGGGTGTACGTCCGCTGTAGGCTTGATGCAATGTAACACCACCCAGACGACATACATGGGCTGACTGTAGAGAGAGAGAGAGAGAGAGAGGCAACCAAAAGAAAAAAAAAAGAAAAAGAAAAAGAAAAAAAGAAGAAGAAAAGAGAGCAAAATATGATATGTGATACATCAGGTTGCTAGCGGGTGGATTGGAAGGCTATATGTTTACAATGCAAATGGATGCTGCATCCGCGGATGCACAGTGGAATAGGCGATAGGATATGGAGTCTAGCCCCGTCTAGAATTCTCTACTGGATGGCCCCTAGGAGATTTGGGTTCGGTTGTTTATCTGGTGGTGTTTTATATTGTGTAAAGATGATCGGATAACAATGTACCTTGCATGTTTGGACCATCATGTTTTTGTTTGCAAGTCTCAGTTTCTTGTTTTTATCAGACAAAGCCAATCTTGAAGAATGTGACCCCCAAGAGATGTCTGTATATTTTTTTTTTCTCTTCTGCTTCTGTCTGTGTTCAAAGTTGTAGTCGTAACCTCTCTCTCCCTCTCCCTTGTTGAAGACTGGAACTTGATTCCAGGAACAGTATTTGAAAAGGATGATAGACAGCAACATCACGACCCAAGAATATGTCAAGGTTTATAGGATCAATCAGTGGTCTATTTATGGTATACTCACACTCTTAGTGAGTGTTTACAGGACTTTACACTTTTCACTTGTCCGTTCTTCCAATAACTAGGAGCAAACTATTCTCCGACCAATGGTACTCTCGCACACTACATCGTATTGGAATGTTCCCACACGCGTGCGTATTGAGGGATATGTCCCGGAATGACTCCATCTCTCAACGTCTCCCGACCTCTCTCAGACATGGACCCCCCCCATCAACATCAACTCAGCTCCCAAGGAAACTATGGCTACTACCCACTGGTACAAACTACACTGCATACTGCCAATGTCAGACCCAATAAATGTGTAAGAGCCTGCATAATCTACTCTATAACCTCCCAACAGTCAAAGACACTGTCTTATATTACCACCGGTATAAGCCTTTGATAGTATCAGCACATCGGGAACATACATGAATACGAACACTACTTTTTGTCATTCAACATCACCCAGAGAGTCTTTAAATTTCACCACTCATCCGTTTGCCTTCTAAGTCAATCTCACCAGAAACCGGCCACCACTCTACACCATCACCCCCCTTCCAACACGAAAGATTTCACTCCCTACCCCTCCTACCATCGTCCACTTCCCCATTCATCGCTTCAAGAGTTTCCCTCTTCCTCATCTTCCCCTCTTAGCTCTGAGGGTTGAAGGGAGGGGGGGGGCTAACATAAAAACATAGGCTAACCATGAGGATTATTGGTGGAACTAAATAGCTCAGGTGGTTATGGTTTCCCTGGTCTGGTAGGCTTGGAGCTTGTTGGCTTCCTTTTGGGTTAGTAGGTTTACACTAGTTACAGGTAGTTCTTGGTTTTATTGTTTTTGGGCAAGAGAGGAGTTTGTGTGATATTGACCCTTTTGCGCTTGAGGAGACTTGATGGTGCCGTCAAAGTCATGCCATGTATAAGCCTATTTGGTCATATTCTGTACTGTAAGTAGTCCGTTTTGTACTTTAATACGAATATTATTCACAGTGTGGAATGTTGTCTGTTTGCAGCACAAAAAAAAAAAAGACATTGACGGTTTCGGGCTCATGAATCGGGAAGCTCATAGACAGAGGTAAAACTTGCCAATTCCGTAACCCTCCTTATTATCTGTTTCTTATCGAGGAGCCCTTCATTTAAAGTTATGACTCAGATCAATGATTGTACTATATTGATCACCACCCTAAAATCCTATCTCCTGTGCCGGTGTTTTTGTTAATTTGTCTCATAATGTCATTGACATGACGTTTTTATGGTCAACTGTAGGGTTAGGGTCCCATACATCGTCCCGTCTCCCCATATCTCCATCTCCCCATAACCATGATCATCATCACTTTCCTCGCTTACTCCGCCTCATTTTTCTCCAATCATCTCGCCCAATGCCCTAGACATCCAAGAAAAATAATCAAAACTAGTCTTTACTATATCAAGATATTGACGAAATCATTGCTACCAAAAAAAAGCCCAGTTAGAGATTACAGTGAACCATGGCAAAGTATTCCCAATCATTTGCTTGCTTTTAAGATGTAGGGTACTTGTAACTAGGGCTTAGAGGGCTCTTTCTGTACGTTCCGTCTCGTTTGTGAGATTGTCGTTTGCAGATGATATCCAAAACAGATAACCCGCAGATCAGAGACATCAAACGATCCGAACCCCCCCCTCCACCCACCCACCCTTCTTCATTACCATCATCTCCAACCTCTCCTCTAGATCATTCATTCACCTTTTCCTTTCTGTCCTAATTAACCCCAGAACCGGCCTTTCTGTGTTCCTCGCTCCCATTCGTCCTTGACCCTCGCCCCCCCTCTCCCCTCTCCCCCTATCACCAATTGTTCCTTGATCCCGTGACCCACTAGCTCCAAACCAACCATGTTGTCTTCCTTGTCCACTCTCTCTCTCTCTCTCTCTCTCTCTCTCTCTCCTCTTCCTTTTCTTCTTTCTCTTCTTCTTCTCTAAAAACCTAACCCTCTCCTGAAACCCTCCCCCCACCAGGAAGTAGGATCCCAAGCCAACGCCAGTACTAGACCATCCCCTCCCCCCTCTTGTTAGCCCCGCGCTTCTTGTTCTTTTTCTCTAGTTCCGTAGGCTTTACAATGTTGTTGTTTTTTTGAGAAGAGAACAAAATATTGTCCAATTCATACAAAGGAACAAAGAAAAGAAAAGCCTCACTAGTATGTTTCGATTGTTAGTCACTATTAGTCATTGAAAAAGAAAAAAAGAAAAGATTTTTTTGTGATTTCAAGTTAGCAAGAGAATTCCATCATAAACACCGACTGTAAAAAAAAAAAAAAAAGAATAAAAAGAGTAGAAAAGAAAACCCCATCCGGCATCTTTAATAAAATCTTTCTTTAATCTCATTACCACCTTCAGCTACAACTTGCCCTCCCCCTCCTCCTCCTCCTCCAAAGACGTCCTTGGCCCTCTCACTCCCTCATTCCCTCAAGCCAGATATCCCGCTGTCGTCTGTTTGCTCAGCAAAGTTGCACTACGCCTCGCATTCAGGAACAAATCCTCACACTCCGCAACATCCTGCACATCAATCTGCGAACGACCACTCGCTTTGGCCAAAATGCTATAAAGAGAGATTTAAAAAAGGAGTTAGCCCAGGTTGTCCACCGTAAAAAAANNNAGGAGGAGGGGGAGGAGGGGGAGGAGGGGGATTGTTCCCTCTTTGTGCCTCAACTAGTAGATCCCGGTGCCTCGCCTTGTTCCGTCGAGCAACCAACTCCTGCTCTGTAGCTTCCAATCCAACCAAAAGTGTGCCTACAGAGTCCCTCTTTCTCAAATCATGATAGTGACTATGTAGGATCATTGAAAGGAGGAAATAAGAACAAAAGGAGCCTGCAGACTTCGGGCGACCTGCATGATAGCTCGTGGGTCCTGAAAGTCACAAGGATCATGCAGTCTTTCGCCTGTCTTTTGTGGGTTTCACACAGCCTCTAGAGACATATAGAACTTGGAAGAACCAAATAAAGAAAAGAGAGGAAAAGAATAGAAGAAAGAAAAAAAAAGAAAAAAAAAAAAAGGACATAAACTTACCTCGCAGGTGTCAGCAGTTGCAGACAGTACCGCAACGAAATCCGCACTCCATGCTCCGCAATTTTATCCACCGCCGCATCTGACACCGACACACTTTCCGTTGATGACCGGATCTTGACAATCTGCTTAATCTCGTCACCGTTGTACGGCGTCGTCGGCACAATGAGAAGTCTCGCCAAGAAATCCGGGGGAATACCATGCGCCGCCGAGATATCGTCAGCACCCCGGATCTTGGCAACACCGCGGTTGGAAGCGAGCACCACAATGGGAGCAATAGGAGACTCAAGAGCCCGGTTAAGGTATGTGAAGCATTCAATATCGAGCATGTGCGCCTGTAGTTGGTTAGTTAGCTATATTGTACACTTGGTCATCCACCCAAGAATTGCAACATAAACAGACCTCGTCAATGAAGAGTACACCAGGAACAAGCTCAGCAACACCCTGGTTGATGTACTTGCTCACCACCTTGTTAATCTCACCCCGCAGCTTGTCCGTAATCTCAGTCATCTTGGGCTTCATAAGTTGGCCCATCATGCTCATGATATCCTGGCCACCCTGAGGCCGGGCGTTGGCTACGTCAAGGTCATGTAGCGTCACATCCTGAACAATCTCCTTCTTCTTGTGCACCTCACCCTTGGGAATAGGCACATACTCCTCCGCCTCCAGATCAAACTCCGTTGCATAAGCGTCTGATCTGCCGACACGCTTGCAGGCGCCAGTGTTGGCCTCAATGTAGATAACATCACCGACCGTCACACGCTCCTTTTGAATAGCCTCGTATATGCTAGGGTCCAGACGCAGCTTCTTTTGACCCTTGGCACTCTTCAAACCAACCAACAGGTTGCTAATAGTCTTCCCGTAGCCACCCAGAGGGTTCTCCGCCTCCTCAGGAGTCAATTCCGTCACCTCACCCTCGTACACTTCCTTGGTCTCGCGAACCTTGAGGCCAATTGCCCGGCGGAAGTTTTCCATTAACACCTCCGTCTTCTTGACCTCGGACGAGTAGATTTCGCTGCCGACAATCGGGCAAAAGGGGATCTTGGTGCCGAGCTCCTGGGAGATGGCAAGCGCAAGGGCAGTCTTGCCCGTACCGGGACCACCGGCCAACAAAACACCACGGCCGGCCATTTTGTGAGATTTTATGAGATCGACGACGACACCGCAGGCCTAGACATAGAATAACAGTACTTGTTAGCATTGGAGCAAATTTGATTTTTTTTCCCCTGTATATTTAAAACATGGCGACATGGTCGCATAACACGATTTTCGTCTTCTAGCGGGGTGAATTGTGTAGCTCAAGATAATCACAAACCTCTCTAGCAGTAGTCTGGCCGACAAAGCCAGACTGCAACTTCTCAGCCGTGCCATCGGCCTTGAGACCAAGGCCCTTGATGTGGGTGTGAGCGGCGGTGCGGTTGTCCCGCTTGTTGCCCTTGACCTCACTGATCTGGACAGGCATTATTGTGTCTGAAAACCTCTTTGAGATTATCCGTAGAAAATGGCAACTGAATCCGATTGCGATCGAAGCTCTAGCCTGCGATGGAGGGGCAAAACGAAGGGTCGGATAGTTTTGAGTTTTTGTTGTTGGGTCCGAATTTTGGCTCGACTTCAAAGGTGTGTGGTGAATGAATTCGAGGGCCAAAAACTACGGCGCAAATCGTCGCTAAGAGTACATTCGAGGCAATAGTAGAAAATATCAAGAGACAAGAGCAAAGTGGCGGGGATGGAAAGAATTGGGCAAGCTTTTCTTTCTTTCCTTTTTTTTTTTTGCGATAGCACCAAGAAGCTCTGTCCAAATTTTTTGGGTGCTTACTAAAACGCGCCTGGCGCAGAATGTTCAGCCGCGTCTGATGGTTGCGAGAATCCTACAAGGCTGAGCACGTGATTTTTAACTAGTTGCGACAGGTCAAGTTGACATCTCTTTGATGGGAAGATATCAAACAATACTGTAGAGAAATGTACCTAGAGTCGATGTATCGAAACCTGTTCTATACAATTGTAATTTCATGATATCTGATGACTGATTCCCTGTCATAAATTCAACATCAAAATGAATACCCGTAACTCCGTCGCTAGAATGATATGAACCAAAGCAAAAAAGAAAAGAAAAAAAAGATATAAATCCCAAACAAACCCAGTAACAAGCCTCATACAACCAATAAATCACTTCTTCTTCACAATGTACCCATCCTCATCATCATCCGCCTCTCCCAACTCCTCCTCCACCTCCACCTCCTTGCCCTTCTTCCCCGCCTTCCGCCCCTCACCATCTTCTAGTGACGCATTCTTCATAATCGACTGCTCCGACGCATCAATAATCTTTCTTGCCTGTTCAATCTCAGTCTTCTTCTCAATAGTCTCCAAGACACGACCAATCAGCGAAGGGTTCTTCCGGAAGGCAAACGTAAAGTCTTCCAGTTTGACCTTTTGACGGCCAGCGTAGTTGGCGACGCGGGTTGCTTCAAAGGAGAGAGACTGCATGAAGTCGGTGGCGATTTCATCGAGGACCTTGACGGTTTCGGGATTGGGGTTCTTGACGTCGCCGTGGGCGTATAGTAACTGGGTCACTGGGTGGCGAGAAGGATTAGTAAGGGATCAACAGGATAAGGGACGGGCGGGGATGGTTCTGACACTCGTTGTTACTAAACGTCATCTTCCCCAGGTTCTTGGCTGCGCGCGCTCTTGGTTCCATGATGGCGGTTTTATCAAGTGAGGGTTTGGAGGGTGTGTGTGTGGCGACAGTGGATGAGTAGAGACTTGTATCGAATGTTGACGAAACGCAGATGAGTTCAGAGTTTTGATGACGGTGTCAGCTTGAGATAGATAGCGATAGCTATAAAGTATGTGGTCAATTGACGATAGTAAGCCTTGGTATTTTTGGGATCAGGTTTGCTTCAGACCCTAACAAGTAACCCTCAATAGACCACACATTGTGTCCAGTCACGTGATGTGCAGCTTCGACAACCTGGCAACAGGGGAAGCTTCAGCTACACCGAATCAGTCGGCGACCATCATCGATGAACGACTAACGACATCAAAAACAACAACACTTTGACGATTACTTCATTCCGATCTTTCTTTTTTCTTTTTTTGTGTTTTTTCTTTTTCAATTTCTACCAAAAACCCATTGCCCATAAAACTGAAAAATCAATTAAAATATGGTGAGTTCCTACATAAAAGCCTATTACCTGGTTTTCTCGGCCACGCAAGCCTCGTTAAAAGTCGCATCATGTACTAACTCATCGCTTAGACGGCCCTTTTCAACTTTCAGTCACTACTGTTAGTGATGCTTTTGCTCGTATGTACCAGCACCTATGTACATGCAATGTTTACCAACTTCATGGACGGCCACAAGAGCGGGTGAGTAAACAAGACAGATTGTTGCGGTTGGATTAGGAACTGACTGTCAGAGTAGTTTTATGGGCATCTTTTGGAAATGTGCGAGAATAGGCGAACGATTGAGTCCATACATTAGTATATGCTGTGTATTCATGGCTGTGAGTATCATCCCCTTTCTGAGGACCCCTCGATTATGGTCAAGCTAACATGAGACTATAGATGTCTATTTTGGTTAACTAAGCGTCCTGCTTTGGTTTTTATTTCATCTTTGGGGGGGTTAATTGTCTGTGGGTTTCATGTCGAGATTTCTTCGTTACTAGTATACGCGACTAATCTTGACACTGGCGTTTTTGGCCAAGTAAGCGATATCAACCATAATGTCAATGACATATCTATCTCATACACAACACGGTTTGTAGTCTCTAACAACATAGCAATCTCTCTATTTGTTTACCGTAACCGTCGGCTCCTTGCCAGTCTTACCCCTCACCTGACATATCCCGCGCCACCGACAGCCTCATCCACAGACCGCGTTTTGAGTATATTGCCGCCAGTGTTTCACGGCATGACGACCACCACGCGAGAGTTGATATGAGGGCGTGGAGAAGCAAAAGGTTCGATTTAAGGGTGGCATGAAACACGGGAGGTAAGGTATCCGGATTTCTGTGTTGGCTATTTCACGTAGTATCGTCGTGGGGCTGATGGATAATGGGTGTTGGCCCTCGACCATTACCCTGGAACCTGTTTTGACATATTTTTTGTCGATGAGATGATGAAAACGTGAGGTTGTGCTTACAAATACGGCAGAAAAATAGCATCAATATGTCCTCTCTCTGTGACAGTCTGCTACACCAAAAGACCTCCTCCATGGTACCCCTTCCCAGCCCCCGGAATTCCCGACATTCACAAAGCCCATTACATGCGGAACCCAATCGCTCCGATCGCGGCAAGCTGCATCCGCGGTATGTTTGTACGCAGCAAGCAAGCCTGTGGCGTTTATGAATTTCCTAGTGGTGCGATGACGGGTGACCAAAAAAACTGTGGACGGATAATGTTTCTAGATGGGCGGTATGTAAACTTGCTTAGTACGAGGAAGCTTGAGAATCTGACAAGGTCTGTCTTGGGGTTTGGGGTTTGGGATTTGGGGTCTGTATGATCAAGCAAGTTGGTCTTGGGCCATCTTGTGAGACGTCCAGAGTGAGAATGGATCATTGATGCCATGATCACCATGTCTATTTATACCCAGGACAGAACGCCATTTGTATGATGTGAGCAATATGTTAGATTCGTATCGGCTCTCTTCGGTCTACCACCACATCATAAAAGTTCCTTAATTCTCATCTGCAGCCACCTCCCAGATGGAGTCTTGACCCCCCGAGCTCATCCATACGAGCGCCGAAGAAGGCCTGTGCAACCATAAACTCCACATATCCGACAGCCCGATAGACCTAGTCCAGGTCTAGAGTGTACGTTGGAATCCGGAAACCGGCCGGAGCCTGGTGGCAAAGTACATCTGTATGTACTTTGTATACTAATGGTGGAAAATGCCAGGATCATGATCGTATAAAAAAAACCATGAATGTACATGCAGATGGCCGAGGGCGGTGGGACTATTTCATGTTGAAAATCGAAGTAGGAGGCTACCGTCAAGCCCAGTGGAGATATGCAGACACGGG